>WKFP01015240.1:671924-701706 GCA_011057875.1 Pterocles orientalis | reverse complement strand
ATATATATATATATATATAAAAAATCTTAGAAATGTATTGATTTGTGCATTTTAGAGAATAGGGAGATGATTTACGGATTACGAGAATTGAACTGGTATTTTATGGTAAAGAGGGTTGATTCCCTTCTATGTTTTCCAGTGTATAGGTTAAGTTACAGCAATTCAGAAGCACTTTCCTGGTGGAAGAAGAACAATTTTCATCCACTTGGATTTTTTTTTTTTTTGAGAAAGCTTTCTGGAGAGATTAATATTTCTTTTGCCACTTTATCAGGGCCAAACCTCAGAAGCACATGCATAGTTACCTTCTTGTACAGAAGAAACTGTTGTAATATTTATTTGGAGTGTATCATTGAGCTCTGGTGATATTTTTAAATAGCTGTCTGCCTTGCTTCATACTGAGCATCAAACAGCCTTAGAAAAGGCTTTTTTTTGTTGTGTGTGGGGTTTGTTGGTTGGTTGTTTTTTTTTTTTCCCTGAAGAAAAACACTGAGCATTAAAATTTAGACTATTTGTAAGCGCTTGTAGGCTGGTAGGATAAATAAAAGCCACTCTCTTGGATTATCTTTGTATTGATCTGATTCTCATGTTAGATCAATGCTGATTTATTTAAGGCAGATGTTGCAGCAGTTGTTCTGATGACAATAAATGTGCTGGTTGTCCAATATGCAGCATATTCTTAAAGTCACTACTAGAGTTATGCTCTAGAACGCTGATAAGAGTTTTACAAGCACACTTCTAGATTGTTCCCTTTTCCAGGCAGTTATTCGTAAAGCTTGGACAACAAACAAAAATGAATTAAGCTTTAGTGTGTAGGATCCTGACTTTAACAACCTCCTTTTGGTTTTGAAATTTGTCCTTTTTGGATTTGTTCTTCTAGTTGTTGATCTTGCTTTTCTGTATTCATTTAGTACTAATATACAACAAATGACCAGTGGCTAGCAAAATCTTTCATGAGAATGCGTAAAGATGAAAAAACATGGAGCAGAAGAGTAGTCTAATATTGAGGTGCATTAGGAAGGTGCTTTGTTGTTCCATTGCTTTTTTTCATCATGCTGTGAATCTTAAATACCTGAAGTTTTTAAAAGTTTACCGGGCACTCAGAACTTATTGTACGTAAAAACTGGCAGAATCATGATTTCTAGTGAAATTCAGTCAGTTCTCACTTCCTGAAGGAAAGCTCACTTTGGTGTAGTATCTTCAGGGCATGGGATGGTGATGACGGGGGTTACAAGTAATAAGAGTATTGAAATTAAAAACATTACATATGGTGAAAATGTTTATTTAATGAAGACTCCATAAATAGTTGGACTCTGGATTTCCGTGTCTTTGTTGCCGGTAGGGATTGTGGTTGACAAAGAGTTGAGCTGCAGCTGAGGTGGTGTGCCTGTAGTGGTGTGTTTTGGAGCTTGAGACCAAGGGTTGATTTAGGAGCCTGAAAGCAAGGAGAGTATGTGCTTGCCATATCAACAGTGCTTTGTCCATAAAAATATGGGTGGTTTCAAGCAATGTGAACGGGATTTTTAACATAATGTTCAGATTACAGGTTGATACAGTGAGCAAAATAAGGCAGCCTGACTGGAGACAAATAGAAAATCCATTTCAAGTGGCAGCCAGTTTAGCTAGAGGTAGAGAAGCAGTTTTGCTGGGTTTTTTTAGTGTAATCAATACTGAGTTCAGAACACAAAGACACATTTTAAAATTCTTTAAGTCTAGAAAATGTTTGGAATTTTGTATAGATAGGACTGGACAGTAGAAATGGAATTAAACAGATACAGCAAAATTTGAGGTTATGCAGATTTTTTTGCTTCAGGAAGAGGGTTCAGCAGTCAGAAACATATTAGCATTTTTATGATGATAGGTATTTACTCAGATGTGTAATGCAGCAGTCTGACATTTATTTAAGTTTAGCAGCTGAAGGAAGGAATTACTTCCACTCGTTTGTGCCAGTTCAGCTGTTTGTGAGGCTGTACAGCAGAGTCTGCTTTTTTGATTGCGCTACAACTTAAAAATTTATTTCAAACTGTGGTCTTGCATTATAACAGATACATGAGCTACTAATGTGATTTGGCTGTGATACATCCGATCTTAAAATGCTTCTGAAGGAGTATTTCCTAGCAAACAAAACCAATATTGATACCAGACAAGTCTTAAGCACTGAATGTAGTTCTGGCCAACGTGTGTGAGAAAGATGAAGTTGGAAAGGCTTGCTGGTGTGATGAGGCAGTGAAATGAAAAGGGGAATTGTAATGAAAATACAAAAAAGTCCCTGGATCATTGACTATGTGAAATCAAGACTGAAGCTAAACTTGATGATTTTCCATAAGTATGTTGGAGACTTAAAATAAAGGAAGGGTGAAGAAGGGTTTCCAGCTCAGTCGAGTGGGTGAACCTTTAAAGGATGAATTTTTCAATACTTGGTCCTGCCTTCTCCCCACCATCTTACCCTGTTTGCCTGCATGTCCAGGGTAATCCCTCTCCCTGTTTACACAAATCTGGATCCTGTCTTTCGTACTGTTTAGCTGCCATCTGGACAAGGGCAGCTGTAGCTTGTCTGGATCTGCTGGTCAGTGGATGTGTACTCCTCAGCCAGCCAGCGAGCTATTGCCAGTCAGCTGCTGGCTGAGCCCCACCAGACAAATAGCTTAGCAGTTTATAAGTTTTCTGGGCTGGTTTTAAGGAAAAGAATTTATCTGATGCATTAAAAAAGAAAAAGGTGAAAAGTGGTTGTAAGCAAGTACGTTTAGACTGGGTTCTTGGTTTTAACCATAGGAAAAAAAAAAATGAACTAAAGCAATCACAACATAATTTTAAATAAGAAGCTTGATCAACATATGAAGGATAACTGGGTAGTGTTTTTGCTTGCAATAGCACTGAGTGGGACACAACACCCACAGAGAGACTTGTTTGAGAGCTGAGTATAAGACAGAATCACACTGGTCTTGTTGTCTTTTAAGTAGTTATATAAGGTCCTGAAAGACAGAAAAAGAAGTGGGGGTAGGATGCAGCACATGGAGGAAACATCAAATGTGAAGTTGGATGCTTGCCTCATGAATGTCTTGACTGTGTTTGTGTTTGACTTCGTGTGTGGTTCTGTTTTCTTTGCAGTCAAACTTAAAAATTTGCATTGAACTTCACTGATTTGGAAGGTAAAAGGTATAATTTTTTTTTGTAATTAGCCTGACTTAGTTCTTCTGTGCACATTTTTTGAGGAGTCGGAAGGGATTCTCACAGGGAAGAGGAGACACTCCTTATTTCTTATGTATACTGGTCAAATGTTGATGCTGGTTGTATTCAACAGGAGTCTGGAAGATGCATGAAATAAACACTACGCGAAGAGAGCTGGAGAAAGTTTCATTTGCTGATCTCGTCTGTTTTACAGGCTAATCAGAGAAGGAAATCTAAAGACAAGTGGAATTCCTGTGAAGCTTTTTTTAGTGCTTTTTTGTTAAGTGATTAACGTGTTCGAATTCCCCGTCTCCGTGAGGTCGCAGGAATTTCAAACTTTCATTTTAGAAAGCTCTTAAAAATATTTCATAGTTCACAGTTGGGAAGTTCTTACAGAGTTTCATAGCTCGGAGAAGAACTGCTGCAAATACCAACCCTGAGAGGATAATTCTGATCAGAGATGCCATAGAGATTCACAGCCGAGTGTTATTGAGGCACTGCCCTGACCGATGTGCGAAGCAGTCTAAAGCCATGGGTCATCGGCAGTAGAGGCGGGATGCCATCCGAGAGGAGTCCCCAGTTTTTTACAACTATCTGCAGACTGAGTCCCTCTTGCTGTTTGGAGAATTTAGATTCTTCAGTGCAGTCTGTAGAGAGGGAGGAAGCTTGCTTATATCTCCAAGTTTACTTGAAGGTAAAAATATATATATTTTTTTTCTTTAAAGTCAGAATTATCTGTGGGCCCTATTTTGTCTTTGGAAAATCTAGCATGAGAGGAGTGTGGAAAAAAAGCCAACTGTTATCTCCTGAGCCATGCTCTACATTAGGTGAATGCTTGTGCAGAGGCTTTGAACGGATGTGCCGGCCCTTAGAGTGAAAGGAGCCTGTGCTGACATTGCCCGTATCTGGTGTGCTGCAGCACCTCCGCTGCCAGCAGGATTCCACTTGCTTTGGGACTCTCAGATCAGATGAACAATTATGACAGGTATCTGAGATCATTGCGGGAAACTCACTGTCAGGCCTCAGAATAGAAACTCTGCTCGTTGCCACCACCAGCATGATAGTCATCCTTCAAAACGATTCATATCTTCCTAATCTAGTTTTGATATCCTTCTGTGGTTTATTTAGGCTTTGCTCTGGGAGCATGGCTACTAGTGGAGTACCTTACTTCTTTACTTTAATAACAGCATTTGAAGGCTGGGTGGAAATGGTGTTACTCGGATGGGTGCAATGGGAAAGCATCCCTTGCTACTCCATGAGCAGCTAGCTGCCTGACCTGAGCTTCATCCAGAGACGGTTGTAGGTGATACCACCTAGATAGTCAGGGTACAGCAGAACCCCCGTTTTCAAGATTTTAATCTCAAAAACTGAGTTGTGTTTTAATTTGAGTGTTGTTTGTCCATTCAAACCTGCAGATGGTATTGAGGGCCAGTGTTCTTTGGGGGAGTGGTGGGAAGGGAGCCGTTAAGACAAGCATCGTCCCTTTCATCTGTGCCGTGTTCCCTTTTCTCACTTCCTTTTTTAAGTCTTGGCCGATTTGAAACAGCTTTTCCTTTGAGGTCAGCTGCTGTGGTTATTTTCTATAGTGATTGATTTATTTTTTTTTTTGGTGTTGTTTCTGTTTTGGAGTTTTGTGCTGGGGAGAAGAGGGTAATCCTAATTGGAAGCTCTGTGTATTTCTGGCATTAATGCTGCTTTGACCCTGGTCTGTTTTTTCCAGCATCTGAATCTTGTAGAATTTAAACTTTTCTGGTGAGCATTGAGCCCTGTGTTTACTTGGTGTGGGAGATTTTTATCATCTCGTAATACCTTCTCTGTTCTGTTACCTTTGACCAGTAACATCTACAAAAGCTACTGACATGTGTGAGGCGAGTTTAGTCCCAAGGCTGTGCTTCAAAAAACCAAACAATTTACAGAATCTTTCAAGATTATTTTTTTCCCCTTACAAAATCATTAGCTAGTAGATGAGAGTTTGTCTGTTTGATGCTGCTCACATCCTGCAGTGACAGGAATGGCATGTTTGAACTTGAAAACATCAGCCTGTGTTGTAGTGTGTTCCCTTGAAGTCAAGAAGTGTGAAAAATATAGCACTTCTAAGCTGAAATTTCTAGAGATCCCCAGAGGATGACAATCTATTTCAGAGGCAGCCAGCTGATGCTATAGATGCCAGTTGTGCCATTACTGGCACCTTTAATTTCTGCCTCAAGAACATAGATATCACCTGACCCTTTTTCCCCATTTTCTGCCACGTGCTTTGCTCTGGAATTATTTTGGAAAACTTGGCCACCAGAGGTTTGGGTGTTTTTCCACTTCCTTAAATCCAGTCTTTAAATAAGGTATTTGGAATTACACGGCAGAAAGTGGAAATTCTCTACAAAATCCTGTTATGACTTTATTAATTTCTTCTAACAATTGGGGAAGCTGCTTGGAGGGACTGTGGGGAGGAGCACATATTGCAAAAGTAATTTCAGCTTCTTGTTTTTATTGAGCAAGAGTTCAGCGAGCATCAGAATGAGTTTGCAGTTGTTGAAGAAACCTGTGTATACAGGGATAATTACGGAAGCTTGAACTTCAAAAGGTCAAGTGGCCACTTCTGCATAGGGATTCACAGGTGGAGTTTCTTCTAGCTTGGATGTTTAGCATGTTTCAAGGACATCTTGTCTGCAGATTTGCATGATAGCCAAGTCTGCCAATTATCTCTTACCAGAACTATAATATTGCAGTGCCTTTAGATATTAGCTGGAACTTAACTGTAAAAATAAAGTGGTGGTGAGATAAAGAATGTCAGAATGTTTTGGCCCATGGCTTGCACCCTGAAGAGATATGGTGATCTACTCAAGCCATGCACAGAGTTCTTCAGGTATGTATGTGTTCTGTAGCTCGCTTCAGAAGGACTAAGTGCATTGTGCACTGGCTGTTCAAAGTCGGAAAACAGCTAATGAATGGTCCAACTCCACCTTCCATTGCCACAGCACCAGTCTTGGATCTGTGACAAAAAGTGAGATCATACATAATGGCATTACACTTCAGGTGTTTCACTGGGTTCTGCCTCTGGAAAGCTCTTTTTCGGAAGTGTTCATCTCAGCTGGCGAGTTTCGTACTTCCGGGGCAGGCTCATCTGTACAAGTTTTCTGTTTTGGCAAGGTGTGAACCGCAAAAAAAATGAAATATTTCTGAAGTATATGAAAATAAGCAAATATAAATTTCCTGATATTGGCTCCCTCCATCGTACAGTAATCCTGGAGAACTGAAGTTTAATATAGCTATTACACAAAAATAAAATTCCCAAGTTTACTGTAGGACCCATGTTGAGTTGCAAACTTATTTAGTTTTTAAACTTTATTTTGGGAGAAGAAATGAGCCTTTCAGAAGATCAGGTCAATTTTTAAAGTTTTATAGTTAACCTTTTAGCCTCTTAAAAGATACTAAGTCTCTCAGACTTCTGCACAGAGGTGCAGGACTTTGGTGGCATTTCTGCATTCTTCCCCGATGACTTTTTGATTAACTACAGTGCAGGCTTGGTGGGACACGCTGAAAAGGAGAACGACAATGAGAAATTCTAGTCTGAAAAGATACGCATCTTCTGAATAAGGCAGTGTGACAACGGTTCCAATGATTTGTCATTTTGCTGTCTTGTTTATCTTTTTCCTGGTTCTTGCGTTGCTTGAGTTAATTGCTGTTGTGTTTGGATTTAATGAATGTACTTTGGCTCAGTTTATGTGAAGCACAGTCCTTGTTTGACCTGCAAGCATTGAGAACAATGATAGGAGGACTAACACTTGTCTGAAGCTCAACAAAATATGTTTTGGGACATATGGGTATATATAAAGAGGACAGAATAGGTCCGTTCTGTTTTAACTCAGTTTGCCTTATTAGGTTGAAAATAACCTCTTTATTTTTCCTTTGAGAAACATTCCCCTGGGCGTTA
Source organism: Pterocles orientalis (assembly GCA_011057875.1). NCBI lineage: Eukaryota > Metazoa > Chordata > Aves > Pterocliformes > Pteroclidae > Pterocles > Pterocles orientalis. The sequence goes on along the minus strand of WKFP01015240.1, from coordinate 694,613 downwards.
TCAGCAAAAATACAGAATGATAAAAACCCGCTTCCTGCTTGCAGAAACATCAAAGCTGGGCCTCTTTAGTGTGTATTTGTAGCCTGTTCTTAGATATATTTGTGGGTCTAGAAAGTGTGTATGAGATCACTGTGGAAACAAATAGAATAATATATATAGACAAGTACTTGAAAAAGATGTACAGCAACTGAAGTTTTTTCGAGATGCTATTTCTGTCTATGCTACATCTTCTGTCCTGTTCCCTTCTAGGTAGGGATGTGTTAGGTGCACATTTGGAGCGACCATCGGAGCAATCTATAGACGTAAACTGGCTCTCAGAAGACGTGGGGTTTTTTTTCCATGCTGATGTTTTACATCTCAGCACTACCAAACTAATCTTTGCAGCCTTTTCACCAGTTTTTATGACTTCAGCTTAAAAATTTTGCTAGATTTCATAAACCAGCAAGGAATCTCAGGTTCATCTGCCCTTCAACTGGAAGCCTTTGTGTCCTTACATGGTGTCACCAACCAAGTGTGCTGCAAAAGCAGGATTTGGGGATGGGATGTGGGGTGGAGGGGTGGGATATCTGTTTTGAAGTCATTTTAGGAAATGAGAGAGGTGATCATGATCACGTTTCAGACTTTTTATTTAAAGTGTCATGAAACCATTCCTACATTACAGACCAGTATGGTTGTGTTGCTTAGTTTCAGGTTGACTAAATGAAGCTAGATGATAAACTCCCAGAAGTTTCTGTCTCTCTTTTTCCCCTCTGGGTGTTATGTAGTGGTATTTGTAACAGAGAATTCATATTTCATCCAGTATCTTTTTCCAGTAATCCCTAGCTAAATTAGGGCTACGTTAGTGTAATCCTTCTTATTAGCTATGCATAGATTTCATTGTTTGCCTCTTTTTTTAATTAAAAAAGGGGCTAGAATTTTTTTCAGGCATTCCTGTACTCTTTCTGCTTGAAAAAGTGGTAGCCAGTCCTTCAGATTCCTGCTAAGGTGAGGTTTTCCAGACTGCACATGTACATCTAATAAGATTGCTTTCTCTACAGCTAACAATTACAGTGTATCCTGTATTAACAGCAGTTCAGAAGTTCACCAGCAAATGTCGGTTTTCTTTTCTTACTGCAGCTGTTGTGGATGAACACAATTGTATAGTGATACAGCAGCACACTAACTGCAATATGATAACAGCATATATTAAATGTGATCTCTCTTAACGTGCCGAAACTAAACTCTATTGTATACTTGAATATTCTTTGCTTTTTCAGTGTGTTTTCCTCTCAGAAGCTTTCAGACCGTGGATACTGCTGGTGCTTTGCTCATGGCTTCTTTCAACAGCAGCGTTTTGTCTTGTGAGATTCAGTAACAGATTTCCTGAAGACCTGACAATTCCGTATGAAAAGAATTTGTCAGCACTCAAAATGGATATAGGAGTTACATTATAGGCACACTGTGCCTAAACTGGGCCCCAAAGAAACTTGCTTTTGTTGTAAATGCCAGCTGCCCTTCTCCTTTAAGAGTTTGATCCCTGTGGAGGGGGTGGCAGAGCTGGTTATAAGCAGATGCTTTCTCTGTGCGGTGGGCTTAGAGCTGCCGTCTTTGTGTGCTTCTCCTTCTCCTCTTGCCTTGCATCCACCATGTTCCTGCTTTTCTAGGTTAAGCCAAGGTTGTCCTGGTATGCCCATACATCAGTCTAGCCTGGCCAGACCTCCTGCAGATGTCCGCTCAGCCCCTAGAAGAGGTATTTACGGTTAGATGCTCCAGCCAGATCCAAAGTCACTAAACCTACAGCATGATTGCTGCCCAGGTGGATAGGTTGATCTGATTCAGAGAATTAATGGATAAGAAGCCCTGACTGTAGAGAAGACGCGTGTAAGGAAAATATTTGTGCAAAGTTAATTTTACTGTAGTTTCTGAATTTTTATCAAATTCAGCTTGTCTACGGTCCTTCAAAGCTAGACTTGGCAGCAGAAGAAAAGGAATGGCACGTATGAGATAAATCCAGGACTTCTGCTTTATTGCACTGACAGAACAAAATTGTTCAATCTGTTGCCTCATCTGTTTCTTGCCATAGCTGGGAGTTGTAAAGGTCAGGCCATCGCAGCACAAAGAATATAATAGTTAACATGCTGCATCTCACAGTGTTACCAGCTGGCTAGTGCATTTCTCCCATTGAACATCCAGGCTCCTTCCCAAAAAGCGTCAGCAGCATCCTCTGCCTATTTTGGGAATGCGTCAAAGTCAAGTTTCTGAAGGTGGTAATGCGGGATGCCCAGTATGGCCAGTATTGCGCTCGACTCTGACATCCTGTGCTGCACTTAAAGAGGGCTGCAGCAATTTTCAGTTTGGAAATTATTCTCATCACCCTGAGAGGTGCAACTTTTTTGTTCCCTGTACAGTCAGGTCTGGGTTGTGTGTGTTTGGGGAGGTGATGGAAGCCTCTACCAGCATGCCAGTCACCCCAACCCCACCTTTTGCCACTGTTGGTTATCCCCCAAAAGAAGTCTCTCTGCTTGCTATACCCTCATGTAGGAGAATGAGAAGTGCAGGTATGACTGCAAGGCAATAGCTTGTGTTTCAAAATTATTGTGAATATATAGAAATAAAGGTGGTAATGAGTGATAGAAATAAATGTGTGTGAAACTGACGCCTACGGAAGACCTTTTCTGTTTAAATCTGATCTTCAGCATGATGTCCAATGCACCTGTCTCTCTTGAAAGTATCAGATGGGTACACAAGCAAAGTAAATGCGCTTTGTCATCCTCCTGACCCTTCCTCAGTTTTGAAGTGAGTCTTCTGACTCTCTAGCTCTTCTGTCTCCCTCTCTGTTTTTCCACCTTTTTAATACATTTTAAATGTTGAGGCTTGCATAAAGATTAATGACACGCTCTTAGTGGTATTTGACAAGATAAGAACAGAAGTAAAAGCCAGTTATTCCTCCCTTTCAGTATTTTTGTGAATGGTTTTGCATCCTAACAACCCTTTCCCTTTGCAGAAACGAGATTGTTGCTTCATATCCCATTAAAACTCTGCAGTTAGGACCACTTTGAGGTGCCTCAGTCTGTCAATGTTTGCTGGGTTTTGCTGGAGGTTGTCAGTAGGCATCCATGAATCAATTATATTTGTAATATAAAAGGCAAAATTAAATTCAGAAGTTCAGAAACTTTTATTTTTAACAATAGTGGGTTGACAATAAAATAAAAATCACCAGCTATCAGGATAAACTAGCCAGTCTGCTGGTGCGTTCTGGTTCACCGGTATGTTAAACAGACTGCATCAGTGCTTTGAGCTCCAAACACCGCTCGGCTTTCACTGCCTGCAGCGTGCACGTTGGTCATCATCGTTGATCCTGCTGTGTATGCTGGGCATGCACTGTGGGAAGGGGAGATGTGGCCCTGTGCTTTTTGAGGGTAGAAGCACTTGGTTGTGGAGTTCTGACCAAGACCTAATGTCTTCTACGTTGCAGCTAATTGACCGGGTGGGACCACGCAGCAAAAAGCCAGCACTGACCTTGGAGATTAGGGACCGTTGCCTCACACCTATTGGTCTTAATTCCATTTGCCCCCTTGGCAAATCAGAGTGACATAAAAGATAGTATTTCATCGTAGCGTGTCTTTTAATTCAGTGCTTTTGAGAAGCTACATCGCAGATGAAGACTCTAGGAGAGATGTTGATGGTTTAGAACTGAGTTTATGAGTTGGGTTTAGGTTTCTGAGATGTACTAACTGCTTTTTTGGCAGTAGCAAGATGAGACAAAAATGCCTTTTGGTAAATTCTACTAGCTAAAACTTCTTGTTTGGCCAATATTATAACTAAATCTTTACTGTGAAGTATTTTAAATCTTCTCTGCTATTGCTATTCAGGGAGAAGTATTGCCATGACTTGTTCTTTATTTCTTCAAATCTTGATAAGTTGTCCAAGTCACTGTTTGACTTAACAGAAGATCTTTGTATTGTGTTTCAACACTTACTTAGCATGCTTGCGAACTTTAAATGTTTTCTGTCCTTATTTAAAAAAAGAAGGGGAGAGGGCATATTGATGCAAGTGGTGTATGATATTTCAGTACAGTTTTGACTGTTGATATGTCTCATCCTTCAGAATGCCATTTAATTGTGATTTCCTTTTCATTCCCAAAAGGTGCCATACTTGGCAGATCAGAAACACAAGAGTGTATCTACTACAACGCTAATTGGGAAAAAGATAAAACAAATCGCAGTGGTATTGAACCTTGTTATGGTGATAAAGATAAAAGACGACACTGTTTTGCTACATGGAAGAATATTTCTGGATCAATTGAAATCGTGAAGCAAGGTTGCTGGCTAGATGACATCAATTGTTATGACAGGTAAGTGAGTCTTCCTATAGGTCTTAAATTTATTCGTAATCTTAAACTATTTTGCCTGTTTATAGTTTATGCAGCCTCCCCTCTGCAAACAGGACTTGAGACAAATAATACTGCAGTAGTCTATGAATAGTTATCTTGGTTTTAGACATGCACATGCATACACATCCTTTTTTTTTGTCACTTACCTATATTTAGGAACCCAACTTCCTCTAAGTACTTTGTCTTGTTTGCAGAATAGCATTTTTTATCTTACTTACTAGATATTGAAAATTGAGTTCTTTTAGGCCAGCAATAATAGATTTTCTAATGGCTTCGTGTTGCCAAACAATACAAATAAATATATTATTGAAACCAGAGTGCAGAATCCCGTAGTTCACTTTTCCAAAGTCTTTGGAGTAGGAAAGTCAGCACATTGGTCTGCTCTTTACTTAAACGTGGAAGTATTTTGCCAATTTATTAAAAAGCTCACCTCAGTGGCAGCTCTAAGAGACACCAACTATTCTAAAATTCCAGCCTTTTTTTTTTTATAACAGATGGTCTAGCGAGTACCCGTGAGCAGTAACAGCAGGACTTGGGGTTTGTTAGATACTGGCTGAATAAAGGTCATGACTCTCTTAAGAAATGGTATTATGGTTCTTTGAGGTACTGTACTAAGCTTTGTTTGACCAAAACAGTTATTGCTTGGAAAGGGAGAGAATTAAGAAAATAAATGCATAATAGATCATCATTAAAATGTATTTAGAAATTATTTTTGGCAGCATTTTAGAAAATTCTCCTTTTGTGTTTCTTAAATGTTGAATGAGTAGAAGAAATCATAATAATAGTAATTTCTACCAGATAAAGTTTCCCCACAGACTAGAATGTTTTATTCTTTAATGACAGTTTAAAGCTAATTGAACAGAAGTCCTGATTTATCTGTTTCTCGGAGTAGTTGCAAAGCATCTGCAAGCTTGCTTGCACAGCATGATTGAAATTTGGCTATGCTGGAAGGCGAAGGACGATTTTAAAGAAATATTATTTGTTGCTACTAGTATCTAGTAACTGTAAGTCACTCAGGATGGGAAAGTACTCTGTTTTGGGTTTTTTGGATTTTTATTTTTTTTAATCTGTTCTTAGTTGTAGCTTAGCAGAAGAATTGGGAGTATTTACAATTTCTGAACTAAGTTTGTTTCTGCTAAATGTTAATTTTATAGGGTGGAAATAGAATTTGGAAAAATTTGGAAATAGAATTAGGTTCTGTAGCATTGTTATCCTGTACATCTTTGAACAGTCTAAAAAAAAAAATTGGTACTAAATTCTCCCTTGTGCAAAGAAAAGAAATGGGAAGAAGAAATAAAATGCAAGGAGGAAGGTCAGGAAATAGTTGAAAAGTGAAGTTTGTTTGGCTCTAAGACCTCATTAACTGTAACTTGTCATAAGAATGCATGCTGCCGTGTTTGTCTAAAATATCCATTAAATGCAGTCTTATCTCTGGGAGTGAAGAGTGGATTGCTGAACAGGGAGTTCCAGTATGATGAACTCCAAACAGCAGCAGATTAGGAACATCAAAGAATGAATGTTTTGTAGAAGTTACAGTACAGTATAATTGTAACAGCTGCTTCTATAAACTAACCTAATTTTTAAAGATAAACCCAAAACTTTTTTGATAATCTTTAGTTGTATTTAAAGTCCTCAGCTATTTCTGCAGGATTTTCAAATTCTTCTCTTTCTGCTGTCAAGTTGTCTCCTGCGTGACTTCTGTTTTTCTTTCCTGAAAATATTTTTGGTTTATTTGTTAATAGCTCTCCTTTCCTGCAGTTATTTCATCGAGTGAAATAAGCCCTGTCCCTGAGTGTAATTTGAGCAGGGGAAATTGTAGGAATTTTATCTTTTATTCTAAAAATAAAATAAAATTTTAATATTCTCCTTCCCGCTTGTCTCCAACCCATGGAACCCTGTACTGCGAGTTTATGGTTAATCACTAGCTATTTGGTTTTTCTTTGTCCTGTTTAAATGTAGATCATGAACATTATTTTGGCCAGCTTTTGAAATGCACCAACAGGATGTTGGTGGTTTTCTTTAACTTTGGCTTAAAAATAGCAAAAATGTGCTGTTTCAGTTTTAATATTAATGGTATTTCACTGCAATATAAAATAATGAACAAAACTTTAGTTTGTTTCTTCAGATTTAACTCTTATTTGGCCAGTATGTTATCCTGGATGATGATTTAATGAAGTTCGATTTAAATTTTAAATATGGCCACATGTTTTCTCTTGACCAAAACCCCCCAATTTAAGATTTTTTTATTATTATCTTTTATAGGAATGATTGCATAGAGAAGAAAGACAGCCCTGAAGTGTTTTTCTGTTGTTGTGAAGGCAACATGTGTAACGAACGCTTTTTCTATTTTCCAGAAATGGAGGTCACGCAACGTAAGTTAACCTAACACTTTTATGAAGAAACTACTTAGCAGAGTCCAGAAATATTTAATATTGTGCATGTTTGGGAGATAAGATTTCCCAAAATGTTGCGGTCGGTTTTTCCTGCCAGAAAGTTTCTGATTCATTCACATAAAGAGCCTAGAAAATTGCCCGTTCGTTTCTTCAGTTTTGCAAGCTCTCTGTACTAGGAGTAATTGAAATTGATAGGAGGTACTTGGGCTCTTTTCGAAGGGTGAGAAGGAAGGATAATCTGCAATAATTGGCTGTTTTAAGATACAGAAGTTACTGTCAAATCTTACCTTAATTGTGTAGTTAAGCTTCTGTAAGTGTCTATAAATCATTTGGCTAAAAGCCATATCATCCTTAGAAGCATGTACTAGACTATGAATCCTCCTGCTCTTGAAACAAAGCTCTCGTTAGTTCTTTAAACTAATTGGACCTTTGAGTTTCTCTGTAAATTGACACAGTAACCTTTAAAAAGGGGGACAGAATTTCCTCCGAGGTTACAAAGAAAATCGCATAGCCAGACTTAACAAATAATTGTTTTAAAAAGCAATAGCTAGAAGATTATTGGATTATTCTTGCATATCTTCTTCCAGTCAAGAATCTAATCTTTGTTGGAAAACTGAATAATGTTAATAACTGAACTGAAAACAGCAAATGTCTTGTGTACCAAATAGCCAGAGGAAGCTGTTTATGAAATTAAATAACATTTTCTATGAGATCAAAATAGCCTTTGTTGGCCCAAAGGTATTCTTGTCATTTTTCTCAGTGATACTGCCAAGGCAATAATTGACATTCTTCTTCACTCTCGTGAAATCTTTTGCCCCAGGGGTCTGTGGCTGCCTCAGAAGCTGGGCTTCTCTGGAGCCTTTCTGGAGGTCCTGTGGAAGTGTTTTCAGCCACTGAGCTTTTACTGTCAGCAAGTCCACAGCGCACAGAAATGCTGGCAGAGGATTTCTGGCCTGTTCCACTTACAAATAATATCTTACTGAATGCATTCCAAAGACGAAATTGATTGTTTTTTCATTCATTAGGTGATGATATTCTTGCAATCTCTTTAAAATCCAGACACCTCTTACACACTGTAGATAGGCAGAGCTTAGAAGCACAAAGAAGTTAGATGTGTTGGTGTGTAAAGCTGGGGATCTAAGTTATTTCTGTGCTTTCCAAAGTGCTGCCTTTTTAAATATACGTCTGTTAAGATGTCCCACCTTTTTGTTTTTCTTCAGCAACTTCCAATCCTGTTACACCGAAGCCACCTCTGTTCAATACTTTGCTTTATTCATTGGTGCCTATCATGGGAATTGCAGTGATTGTGCTCTTTTCCTTTTGGATGTACAGACATCACAAGCTAGCCTATCCTCCAGTACTCGTTCCAACCCAAGTAAGTCGCCGTATTGTGATTTTTGTGTTTCTGAATGGTAAAACCATTTTCAGGAGAGGAGAGATCTCCTTTGGTGAATTGGTATTTGATGAATGTAGGAGCAACTGCTTCACGTTTTTACACATCTGTGTGTTTGGGAGGAGAAAAACTAAACATAAAACTTCAGATGGCAGAGAGGCAGTATTGCTGTACAGCTGTGGGAAGTTTGTACTCCCCCGTAGCTGAAAGAACTACTTGTCTGAAGGTTGCCTACAGCTGCGCCCAGGTATTTGTGGTGGAGCTTTATGTCATGCTTAGCTTAAAACAAAAATGAAGGAGACATGCCAGTTCATAATGGTGATTTGCAGTAAATGGGAAATAGTAACTAGTAGAAACTTAGTTATTTTTTAAAAAGCATACAAGTGGGATGCAGGTATCAGTTAAAAGGGATGTAAAGAAAATCTTCAGCTGAAGCATAGTACCAGGGCTTAGCTCAGCTTGTGGCCTTACTGTGATTCCTGTCATCTCTTCCCTCTTGTTTATATATTTTGTGTTTTGTCTTAAAATGTTTCAGGTTTAGCAGTGTTTGTGTTTTACTTAAGAAAAATATGAGATTGAGCTTTCCAAATTTGAAGTGTTAACTAGCTGTGTTGCATCAAAACAAACCTTTTTTGGCTGCTTGTGTGCTGGTCCTGCTGTTGTGAGGCTGCAGCCGATTCTGTAGGTGTGATTAGTATTATACTGGAATCCTTCTTCCTTCAGTTATGTCTAGAGAGTCAGTTGAGAGTAGAAGACCTTTATGAAAAGAGTTAAGAGAGGAAATTCTTCAGACCAAAGTAGGAAGGATGAACAGAATGTGGTAGTGGAGGTGAAGAAAGAAACGACTTGCCCAGGATCCCACAAAACATGGGGTATCGCAGTAGGAACTGACCTTAAGCTTCCTAACCCAGTGCTGTGACCACTCGGATAGAATACATTGCTGATTAAATAAAATTAAAACACTTGCTATTTTTGGTAGGATTGCATTTATTTATGTGTATTTGCTCTGAACTGCCCCCTTCTGTGATATTTTCAGTGTTACTGCTTGACTTAGGGTGTTCCAGGAAGCCGCATTGCCTGTGGTTGATAAATAAGATTGTTTTGCTTTCAGTTTTGTAGTAATAGATAAGAAGAATTTGGGGGGAGGCAGTGGGCATATGTTCTTGCCAAATGAAAAGAACATAATTTAGAGGAAAGAAGTATGTTTCCTGTCCTTGCAGAAAGTATTGCAGATCGTCAAACTTCATGCAATCTGTTAGCATAATTATTTCAGCCATCTCAATTTTTATGGATTTGAGACTTTACATCAACCTAGTAGTCTCCACTGGAAGATTAAATTCTTAACTACTAGTTATGTGAATAATTTCAGCATGTCATTTCCTTTCTAGGCTTAAAGAAATTAAATAAGTAATGGACAAAGCAATAGAAAAGCAAGCAAATGTTAAATAGGTGCGAGATATCAAGAACTTGAATTTTTCTGTTCTTCCTCCTTTTTACTGCAGTTCTTTTCTTACATGGTTTGTGTTTAGTACAGGAGTGGACACGCCATAAATTTTTTAATAAATAGGGTAATAACCTGTTTTGTTAATGCTCAGATTGTATCTGTTGGGATAAGTATATGTTGGTGCTTGAGCTAGCTATGGGGTAATAACATTTTCTTATCTTGTGGTGAATAGGCATTAAGGTTGGATGTGGAAAGTCAGGAAAAGCTACTTCTGCCTGAAAAACACAATGAAATCAGTATGGAAATAGAATGTATACATATTCTCCCATATGCAGCAGAGCAGTATTTCCCACTTTAAATTTGATTAGAGCTGGTTTGAACAGGAGGCAGAGGAAGCAGGAAGAGAGGGGAAAGTATTAGTAATTCTATAACCGCGAAACAAACATTTAAATATTTATGCAATTAATGTATTAAATATTAATATTTAATAATTAGAGCATGAGCAGAGGTTGTAGGCGAATGTATTCTTTTCGAAATCTTTCTGTAGCAAATGGTAGAATGGATAGATGAATGTACAGCAGATACTCGCTAGAAAACAAGGATTTCTCTGCGAGATACAGCTAAAGGTTAGCTCATTTTGCTTGGTTTATTCCCAGAAGGCGATGGGACTACATAGCTACACCCCGGTACTAATCTGTCTTTCTTTCAGTAGAAACTAAAGGATAGATGAGGAATAAGCAAAATTTAAAAAATGAGGAAGCAACAAAGAATGAGAGGTTTTGGAAGAATTGGAAATTACAAGTAAACAAAAAATCAGAGTACAAGAGGGAAATAAATTTTTTTGAATATTTCAAAAAAAAAGGAAGAAATACGTTAGAATAAAATTTTGAAGCTGTGGTGAAATTTAAAGGACAAATATCTGAGAAAATGCGAAAAACTTCATTTTTCTTTTGAAAATAAAATGGTTTCACAGTACATGCTCTTGTTGGGCAGGCAGTTCCTACACAAGCCGAGCTCTGTTCACAGCTATGTGGATTAACTTCACTTTATATTCCCTTTGAATGCGCAGATAATAATTATTTTAAAATCTAATGTAGTAGAACTAGTTTCTATATTTGGTTTAAAGTTGGAAAGCAGTAGATGTTTTTGTTTGCTTCCATTCTTTCTTTCAGGTATTTGGGTAGAGAGCTCAAGGGGGTTACTAGGGTAGGCAGCTGCTGAGATGCTCCTTGCCCGTACCCGAGTCAGAAGGGCTCAGCGGGTCCCGAGGCGTGTGTCTGGGACAGCCGCGGCAGAGCTGGGTGCTCCGAGGTGCTGCTGCCAGTGCAGGGACCTGTCCTTGCTCCCGCCTCTCCCGTTCATCTTGGCTTAGGTATTTTTGTCTCTTGTTTGTGCATTTAGCTGTATGCCTCATTTTGTGTGGGGTGTTATCTAGTTAAAGCTGTCAAATTTTCTAAAATCTGTCACTGTTTAAATGCTTAAATGAGTTTTTAGCAAACGTACATTTGTTAATTACATATGTGTATATGTAAAACAGTATGAAAGAACTATTTCATTTTCTTATTTATATTTGATTTAATCAAACAGCAAACATATTCGTATGGCTGAAATTCACCCCCCCAAAAAAATTGATGAGGATTTTAAACATTTGCGTCTGTGTATTCTTACATAGAAAGAGTTACTCTCACCTAGTCAGTTTTCACTCGTGAGCCCCAGGTATGCTGAAAATAAGACTCATACTGTCTCTGCAGATAGATTTTTTTTCATTCTCAGATTAGGTGGTGTTTAGATTTCCCCACAGCATCCTGCTAATGTTCCTGGTAGAACGATGAATGCGGATGGCAAGGAGTTGATATGTTGTGCTCACTTATTTTTTACATCTCTTGAGCTTGGGCCAGAGTTGTCAGTCAATGCTAATTACAAGGGTGGTGTTACCACTCTGGCATCTGATAGCTGGGACCATAACCTATTTTATAGCATAACCGACACACGTAACACTGCGGGTTTTTATCGGTTCACAGAGCTCTGCCTCCCAACATTTTACATCCACACTGTGCAGAGAGAGATTAACCTCTTGTACTTTGTGTTGAGTGCCCGAGTTATGAATATCGCATTGGATCACAGAGTTGCTTTTTTTGTTTTGTGTTGTTTTTAAAGTAACAGTCATCTGTTGAGAGGGTTGGAGAAGAGCTTTACAGATTCACATAATGTCATTTTTCTTCATAACCTATTTTTGTGCGTTCTTCTGAAATGTTTGAAGTTGCTCAGGTCAAAGATGCTTCATGTTTTTTATCAGTGGGTACAGGAAAGCACTGATCTAGGTCTGTTCGATGTTACCAGAAATTTACAAAGTCGGGATGGACAGATCCTGCTTAAACTGCTGCTGGCTACTAGAGTGTCCATAAAAGCAAGTTTCATTTCTAGGAATTACTTCTTTCTCTCCTCAGAGAGGAGGATTATGTAGTTGAAAAATGCAACTACATCATCTGCTTTTAACCTCCTGTATGTCACTCCTATAAGCTTTTCAGCCGGTGTTCCCTATATTGAGCACAGTCATCTTTTGTGCACTTCACTTTTGGTTTTTTGGTTTGTTGGGGGTTTTTTTGCCCCATATGGATGGACCTCACTGGTCCTATATATATATATATGGAGGACATCCCTTGTCTTCAAAGCTATGTGAACCAAGAATAAAGAATAATTGAAGCACATATATTGAATATAAAGAGATACTGATCTTACCATCCTTCTGGTCTTCAAAGTTTTTTCAGCATTAAAAAATACTCTGTGATTTTGTTTGACGGCGATTTTGGTGTGGCTCCCTTCACTGCCGTACCCTGATAGTTGGTCTTCAGTGTAGCTTTTCCTGAAGACCCCCAAGTATGAATAGATCTTTGTAGCTATGTCGTGGTTTTGATGTTTCAGCTGTAAGAAATTAGAATTGAAAACAGCGCCACATCGTGTGAGGTGACTAGTGATGAAGGAGAAAAATCTCTAGCTGTGGCGGATGCAAGACGTATTCTGAACTCCCAACTGCAAGTCCGACTGCATGTATAGCAGTGGAAAAACAAATTCTCTGTTCAAAACTAGTAGGAAAAGAACATATAACAAAACAAGCATTGCTCTTTGCTGCAGTTTTTGACCTCAGACATCTGGTCTAGGCCACCAGAGCTGTGCCAAGGAGTTGGGCGAGTGTGTGTGTGTAACTTGAATGTTTGCAAGAAACCGTGCAAGTAGTTAATAATGGGAAGGTTTTTTACGGTTGGCATTGGAAAATATTTTCATTTATTGTTTTTATTCTCTAAATTAACTTTTAGCACATTAAATAATCTACCTGGTGCACTTAAGCATTCTGCAATAATCTTTATCCCTTTGCCACACTAGGAAAATTACAGTTGGCTGCTGAAGAAGAATGAAGAGATTAAATCAAGTGTTCAGGGTTTTTTTCCCCATTTGTCTGCCACATCTTTTTTTCTTGTTGTTAAGTAGATATTTTAATAGAAACATTATAACACTTAAAAAATGAAGAGTAAGAAAGGGAGAGGTGTTTTTACAAGGTCTCCTTCCAAACCCAGGAAGATTTATAGCTGCTTGAAAAATATATGGAGGAGAAGCCAGCTGCCTGTATGAAATGGGAAGAGATGAGCAACAAAGCAAAGCTGGAGCTCAGAAAGAACAGGAATTAAAAAAAAAATAGACGAAGACTGAGTTAGAGGTTGTGGCTAGCCAGGAAGGAGCTAAGGTTGGGTACATGATTAACGTATAATGAGTGGCAATGTCGGTATTAAAAAGGAATAGCTGAGTGATCTCAAGAGTTGGACTGCTCTATGTGTGCATGATCTCTCATTCTCTAAAACTGCATTTCAGATCTTCAGGTCTAATAAGAATTTCTTGTGTAATTGATTCCAATTATAGCTGGAATGACGGAGGAGAAAGATCTGCTGCTATCCTTTGATTTGTGGTGATGTGAGGTCCAGCCGTGGTGTGGTTGTTTAAAGGAAAAAAAACTCCACAAATATAGGGGGAGGGTGAGAATGCAATAGGAAAGTTGTTATAGGAGTCCTTAATGGGTAGTAGGTACATAACTTGTAATAATTTTTTGGTTTTTTTGTGGGTTTTTTATTTTTTAGAGTTCATGGGCTGTTACAATACAAGTAGTCCTTAAAATCTTTGACAGAGGGAAGAATTTGTATGACAAATTGAAAACCAAGTGATGCATGCTTTTTCAGTGCTCACTATACAGCCAGAGGTCCAAAGCTTTGCTTCTAAAGCTTGATAGCTTTTAAGTTTATTTTTTTGAAGTACTTTCCTGAATTCCCAGTTTGTTTTCAGAATGGCCTGTCTCCATTTAAATAAACCATAAATGCAGATCTATTTTTTTTTTTAATTCTGAAGAGGTAAGAAAATACAAATCCAGACTTACGGTATCTTATAAATAAAGTACAATTCAAATTAAAAACCAGTTTCAAATCTGTTTCTGCAGTGTGCTCCAAGTTTGTGCTTTTGAATTGATTCAAGTAGAGCATTGTCTTATAAACTGTATGCTCTCAGTACTGTACCTTATTCCTGGCTTATTAAAAAGTTACACAAAAGTAATTTATTTTGCCTTATGTTCTCCAAAGAGTTTTAGTCTGGGTGAATATGCAGATGTCGTGTGGGGTACAGCTTAGGAACGAATGAAGGAATGGGTGCAATAAATTTGTAATCTAGTAGTTTACATTTATTTTGACCATCATGTTTATAAAGATTTTTGTGGTATGTGTGAAGTTTAGAATATGGCTGTAGATAGCCCAAATTTTGGAAAAGGCCACGCTGCTTAGTTTTTATTTTTTTGGTCTGGTTGGTTACAAATATTGCGATAATTTCCCTAATCCTTGGTAAAACCTTTCGAAGTAGTTTTCAGGCGGTATATATGCTGTTTATATACATGTGCATGGTAGCTATTTGGGGGAGGGAGAGTTAATTGCTCCCAGTTTTATTGGTTCTTGAAATCGGAAAGCACCTATTTGCATTTCCATCATAGCCTGGTACTACTAAAGCTGGTGGTAGCTTGCATTGCTCATGAAAGGTCTGAGGTGGTGGTCTGTCGTCTGAGGGGATGGACAATGATTTCAAAATCAGAAGGTCTATGATGTGCAGAAATCCCTCTTTGAAAAATTTCATGCATGTCTGATTTATTAGTTTTTGGGAGAAGCTGATCCCTTGAAGAGTAGTGAGAGGCACGGGATTCTATTTCTCAGAATTTCGTGTTTGCAGTTTCTCATTGTGGTAAGAGCTTGGATTAATGAATCCTTTTCCTTATTTCTGAGGAATTTACATAATTCTCTGAACCTGGAGAATTTTAATGGTAAATAGGCCTGAAAAAAGGACTAATAAATTTTTACAGCCATTTGTGGAATAACTATTTCACACAAGGAATGCTTTTTAATATTTTTTAACAGTTATTGTCTGGTATTTGACTACTTGAGTTCGTAGAAATATGAGTGCACAGGGATGTTTCTGTTACTCTGTTCGGTAGCTGCTCCCTGTCAGGTTCACGGATTGAGTAATACTTTTATTTTGCTTGGCTGCTGTTTCTGGCAGAGGAACATGAGGGGCTTGGAGGAGGGTTGTGGGGTTTGCGCTGCAGAATCTTACTCATTTTTGGGAGTATATGTGGAATAGCTGTCGTTAGGTGGAACCACCAGCTCACAGGGGTTTGAAGGTGAAGATGAGCAGCTACTCTGAAAACCTCTTTAAGTTGTTGTGTTTTCTTGTTGTGTTTTGGGTGGGTGTTTGGTTTGGTTTTGGTGGGTTGGGTTTTTTGGTGGGTTTTTTCTTTTTTTTTTTTTTGTGGAGGCCTTTTTCCCCATGAAGTGCCCCAAAATACTTGCAGGCTGTACAAATCCTGAAAGAATCTTTTTCAGACTCCTGGTATGGATGTTATCCTCATCTCCGGTGGTGTGCTGACTGACAAGGAGAGGAGCAGTGATCCCGCTGAGCTCTGCTGTTCTTTAGTGCTCTGTCAGTGGCAGCAAGTTGAACTACAGTATTTATAAATCTGACTCCCAGCTAATCTAGCTTTCAAGAAATACTTCAGCCCTTCTATTATTAATTATTTAGATAATGCTAAGTGTGTGCTAGTGGGTTTACAAGCACAGAGAAAAAGCCTCTTGCTGGCGCTGCTCTCTGTAGCATCCTAAGAATATAAAGACAAAGGGCAAAGAAAAGGGTGGTTGCTGTTATGTGGCAGCTGAACACTTCAAGGGTTTGAATTTCATGCTCTTACAACATCTGTCTGATCGGATTATAAAGGACAAAGATGGCAGAGGCAAAAGTACAGGAGGAGAAATGAAGGTGTCTCAGTGTGCTCTGCTTGAGTACAGTGGGATTGTTCAGTGAAAAAGAGATGGAAGTAGCACAAACAAGCTTGTGTCGTTAAAGTGTGTGTTATGTTTCAGTAACAGTGCTCTGGGACTTAGGGCTTGAGAGTGGATTTCATTCTGCAGTCTGTGAACTCGTGACTTGTTCAAAAGCATCTCTAGTATTGTAATCTCCCTTTATATACGCTGGATATAGTGTTTTCAGGTTCTCTTGTTCTAGTTGCACCTCCAGCGTGCCAGATTTATTGATTGCATTTAGTGATACAGACCCAATACATGATGACCTGTTTGTTGTAAGGTTTAGCTCTAGCTCGGGCACGAGAAAGTTCTCCGTGCCCACAGCCCGCTGGCGAGTGCCGCGAGTGTTTCTCAGTGCAACGCTGCCCTCTGCTGGACGGTCGGGGCACACCAGGAGTCACTTTGCACGCCGGGGGTTTGTGTGTGTTTGGTTCTCTGCATGTGTTTATATGCTGGTTTGTAGTAACACAACTGTTTATACACCTGTAATGCACAATTCTGGGTTTAATTACAAGATCAATTCAGCTAACGGTCTGTATAGTAATCTTTATTTTTGCCCATTTTTCTTTGCTGACATATCAGTGATGGACTTCTTTATTTTAAATGATCTGTTATTAATATAAGAAAGTATTGCTATCCCATAAATATTTTTGTTGTTAATTCACAAAGAGTTTATTTTCTCTCTTTTCTTATAAGCTGCTTTTCATCCCATTCTTGGTATAAATAGTAATTTCTTTTGCCTGTGTTTTTTCCCCTCTCTGCAAGCACGCCTTTCATATAATGATTGAGGTAAGATGCATTGATGTTTGTTCATGGTTATGGAACTTTCTGTGGACATGTAAGAAGTTGTTTTGGTATGAATTTTTTTCCCATATTCTGGACAAGAAATCTGTAAGCATGCGTGGTTTAAAAATACAGATTTAGTCTGCTGTTCATAGCTTTCTTAAAATTCACTCTCATCTCCCAGGCTATCGAGTTAAATGTCTGCAGGGATTGATAATAAAATGCACCCGGCAGAGCCCGTTTGTGGTTCTTCAGCTGCAGACCAGCTCATTTGTGTCACGTCCACCACCCTTGGGCCACATCCTCTGGGTGGGGGCAAGGGCCCTGCTGGTGCGGCTGGGGGAGCAGTGCGGCGGGTGGGACTGGCTCTCACTGGGGTGGGTTGCTCTGGAAGTAAACGGCACATTCTGTCCTCTCTTTGATATCTGTTGTCATCTCCCACCTGTAACTGAGGTGTGTGGTCTTAATGTTGTGATTCTGAATGTGATGGGGTTTTGCGTGGTTCAGGAGCTCGGAGAAATAGATTACGTGAAGAATAATATTCTTTCACTACTAAACTTCTACTTGGACTTTTTCACTGACCAGAAGTTATTTTTACTTTATTAAATTACTGATACTTCATGTGAAACTAGAAGTAGCTGGAAGCTGTTGATTCCAAAACTTGGTCATTATTGCCAGGGTTTTAAATTGAATATTGAAAAAGTCAAGATTTGAGTTGGAATATGAATGCTCAATTTGTGTTGTCTCCATAGGTCTCTAATTAATAGCTGAAATGTCTTATAAGTGAAATTTAGAAGAAAATAGAATAGTGTCATTTAAATATTTTCCTGAATGTTTTGCATCTGTAAAGAGTTACCAGGGTTCCTTCTACTTCTATTACTGTTTGGCTTCAAAGGACACAATTTCAGTTAGGGAAGGAGCTGGTAGTGTCCTGTCTACATCTGACTACTGTGGTTCTATTACTTTGGCAAAGGTGTTTGTAGTGTACAATAAAACAGGATTTTGTGGGGTGAAAAAAAGAAAAATTGTTGCCATTTAGAAGAAATGTAGTTTGATATAAATCATAGAGTCAATTTTAGAATAATTACAAAATTTAAGAATTCAGAGTCCTTTTACTGGATTTGGATCTTAACTTTTCAGATCATCTAGTTGAAAATGACCCAGTTCCAAACTGGGAAGGGAGGAAACAACCAAGATAGTCATCAGGCTTTCTCAATGAGAGCTTGCCAGCCATATTCACAGTCCAAGCTGTAGAATAAATGTAACCATGGGGCGATATCGCACCATTTAACAAACAAAGCTTGCATGTGCTCTGGAAGTTTGAGAATTCGTTTACATTTTGGAGTCGAGAGAGAGAAACATGTCTATGTACCACCCTGCTTGGATAATTGGTCTTTTTTTCCCTTCGTACGTGATGGGTCACTCGATTCAACTGTCAGATGAGAGAGGTGACTGGAGATAAACTGGAGTGCTGATGGCCTGTGTTGGGGCAGGTCTTCAAACGATCTGTTCAGCTGGTCGTATCTTTAATGGATTTGGAGTTTCATGGTTTTTAAGCTTCTCTCTGATCACAAGAACCATTCCTGAAGACACTTAGGGAAACCTATTTCTGGAAGTTACCATTCTTCAATGAATATTTTTTCCCTCTATTCTTTTTCCGGTATGACTGGAACAGCAACGCCCAGCTGTAAAAATCAGAACCAAAAAGCCCCGTTTGGGATTGGAAAACCTTCCAGTGTACAACAAAACTGGACATCGTGATTTTGAGATCACCATACAACCCGAACTTAGGGGTTTAATGATCAAGTAAAGCCTTGTTGTCTGACCCCGTCAATTCAAGTATTTTTGGCCGATGTAGATGCTTCTGCTTTTGATCTGGCAGTAGATCACTGCGCTGCCTTTAACTGCCCCGGGGTTAGGACGGAGGGTGTCGTTGAGAAGATGGAGTCCTGGGGTGAAGTTCTGTGGGCCAGTGGTCATTGCTCCCAAAAGAAAACCCTGCTTCCCTCTGCCTTACAGTACTTCTAGTGGACCTTGTTGCAAACTGATTCCATTTGCTAAACCGTCAGAAAACTAAGCTGATTTTTAAAATAAATAAAAGTTTTCTGGCAATGTAGCCTATTGCCTTGAATTGCTGTGTGGTCAAACGAGTAGCAGAATCCCAGGGAAGAGACAGGGAAAGCTCAGGAATGGGAAATTGGACCTTTGGTTTTTTGACAGCTGTGGCAAGCTGTTAGACCAATATATCCAGATTATCTTTACTCACATTATATCATCATCCTTGATGTCACAAAGATGATGTTGAAAAGCCATACAAAAAGAATTATGCCTGTGGAAGGTTAGATGTTTTTGCTTAGAAGTAGAGCAAGTCGAAAATGTTGTCAAGGAATGTTGCTGTAGAAAAATCGTACCTCTAGCTTTAGAGTTGTTGATTTTAACAAAGTTGTTTAGAAAAAAAAATCAGGGAAAAAAAGGAAAACTATTCTTTTTAGTTATGTTAACAGAAGGCAATTCTACTTTCCATTTTAAATCAGGATTTGTTTTGGTGTATGGGTGCTTTGTAAGAACGCTGGAAGTTTTTTGACTGCGTGGAAATGTTTCAACACGTAAGGGAAACACGCAGGGAACCACAGGAGGCTTGCTCTGTAAGGTAGTGGGAAAATACTTTGAACTGCCAGGATTTTCTAGGAAATACGAAATTGAGGTGTATGAAAAGCATCATGGTCTAATGTGACAGTGAGAAGCACCAGTTTCCACTGGCCACTTTTTACTGAGGAGTTACTGCCTTCTCTCACGCGATAGACGCTTTAATTTTTTTCATCAAATCTTTGAGAAGTATTAAGTGGTCATTTGCTTGATGGTTGAGAAAAACTTCACATAGTGTGCTTCAAAATACCTGCACACCTTTTGGGGGAGGGTATGGAAAGGAAGGCAAGTTCTTCTAGCCACTGAACGAAGTGAGGTTTGGGTTTGCTTCCCACAAATCATTCCTTTAATTTCGGCAAGTCTCTAAGCTCAAAACCTTAAAAAGTTGTCTAATTAACTGATGGCAAATTCCCACGTGCTACACAGTGCTCAGAATTCTTAAAAATTACAGGGTTTGTTACAAGTTGAAATAGGCTTTTGAGAGTAAATTTGGGCATCTTGTGTCTAGTTTGGCTGGTAACTGCAACGATGACAAATTGAGGACAGTGATTTCCCTGCTGCCTGGGATATTCATGAAGGGCTTTGGCACTGAATGAAAGGCAACACAGGAGGGAAAACTGGAGTCTTAAACTTCATTTTCTGGATGATTATTTGTCCGGTTATGCCCAGCAATTTTCATGTAAGAACTTGAAGCATCTCTTGCTGTCGTATTTGCAAAAGGATTTCATATTTTTTGAGGATAGTTCTGTAATGTGTCTCCAATTTGAATTTCAAACACTATATATTCTTTTCCAGTTCTTAATCTGTGAATTAGGTTACAGCTTCTTTAAACGGCCATAGTTATGTCTCTCTGTGAAACTTGTTCTTTTTGAAGGATGTATTTGTTGCTTTAAAGAAACAAGAGGCTGGTTATTTATTTCTGCTCTAAACTCCTCAAAACTTGTGCTGGATACAGAAGCACTTGTCTCCATTCTCACAAGAGCAGAGTATACTTCAAACCACAGTTGTTCAGAAAATGTCTTTAACATGCGTGAGGTTGTTATGTTGCTAACTGAAGTGCTCAAATACTTAACTTTTGAGTATTCTCATTTGCTTCTAGAAGCAGCTACTCCACTGTTTTTCACTCCTCCTCTTTAAAACATCACTACAGCTGCGACTAGGAAAAAATAGAGAAGCCCCCTGAATGTTTTGGGAGTTTTTTGGACAGTAGACTTGGGGAAGGGGTGGGTGTTGTGTTCTGCAGTGTGGATATCATTTAAAAGTGACACCTGACCTTCATTTGTGTGTCTGCTGCCTTCTCCTGTAACACTGAGACTTGCGGTAGCGTGCCCCAGTGCTATCAGCACTGGCATTGGTGGTTGCAATTCTTTAGTAATTTGGAGTGAGGACCAAACAGTGGGTTAAACTCATTTGGTGGGATATGGAAGGAAGGTGGAGCAGTATCTCATGGTGACAGCATTGGTGGTTCTGCTTAGTGCCCGCTACACGCCAGAGCTGTTATTTTCCTGCAGAGGGCAGGGATCGGACAGAGGAGACTGTGTGTCTCTGGTTCGGTGTGTAGGGCAATGTTCTGTGGTGCTGAGGCATGTGCCAGTGTGTCTGATGCATTTGTTCGCAGTAGGGAAGGCGCTTACATAGGTTCCAGCTAATCTGACGTGGTAGGTTGGAGAGAAAAGGACAGCCCAGAAGGATGCACATCTTTGGCAATAAAGCTGACAATCTACTTGTTATATTCCAATGATGTGCATGGTACAGAATGTTTGAGATGTATAAAATACGAGATATTCAATAACCTGCCACGTTTTCTTTCCCAGAGAGGGAAATGGTTCAGATCTGTAGTAAGATGGGTGGTAGGGAAGCTCTGCCTCATTGCAGTTGTACTCCCCAGGTTGTGGTGTCATATCTGGAAAGGAATTTTGGGGCTAGAATTCCAGTTCTGTTTCGCGGGTACAGCCAAGCAGTGACATTTTGGTGACATGTTGGCTGCCTGCACTAGCAGAGGTTGGGAGCAGTAGCAGTGGATCAGTAGGTTGGAGCATCAGTGCTGTGGTTCCTCACACCACCATCTGCATGCCTTGGAGGATGGACCATGGAGATGACGGTGTTTGGTTTCCTCTGCCAAATGTCTGCACTGTGCATGTGGTTCTGTGGTTTTGAATGAAAAAAAAAATGTCAGTTCCATCTTGGAAGACCTTGTAGTGGCATGGCGTGCCCAGTAAGCAGTGGAGTTTTTGAAGCAGAGCTGTGCTGGTACCAGCTCAAGTGGCTTGGGAGAACTAAAGCAATACCAGCCTCCAGCCACACGGGTCACGGAGACATCTTCTGCTCCCCGGGCCATGGCTTCGTGGCTGTGTAGCATTGTCACCAGGCCACTGAACTAAAGGATTAAACAGGTCATGAGTACATCAGACAAAAAACCCCTTAAATGTGTCAAAGGTGCTCATTTTAATTCTCTCACTTAAAGTAACAAGTAAAGCTTGATTATCTTTAATTTCTGCCGTGTTTTTACACCTGGTCGCACAGATTTATACTCTAAGTGTTGTTATGCTGTCGCTTGCACATTAATTCCGAGCATGTTTTACAATCTCATTTTCCTTTCCTGTGGAGAAGGGTCGCTGCTCTGTTTCGGGTTTGTTTGGGGGACTTTGTTGGAAGGGGGTTGGGTATTTGATACCTTTCAGTTTACCAGCCTTTTCTAATGCTGTCATCATAGTTAGCACATACCAAAATTAATTAATGGTTTTAACCCGATTTCAGGATCCTGGACCACCGCCACCCTCACCGTTGATGGGTTTGAAGCCATTGCAGCTACTAGAGATCAAAGCCAGGGGAAGATTTGGTTGTGTATGGAAAGCTCAACTGCTAAATGAGTACGTTGCAGTCAAAATATTCCCTATTCAGGTAAGCAGCAGTTCTTAGTGTCCTGTGTTGCTTGCAGCGTTGTAATGTTCAACCAGCTTTTCTGGTCACAGTAAGAAGCTTTTATTTTAGAGAATTTTCAATATATACTGTAAATCTAGAAAGTTCAAAGAAATTCTTACATGCAGGAAATGTCTTGGGATAAAAAAATGTGTAGAGTGTTATTGAATTAAAATAAGTATCTTAATGCAGCAAACATACATCAATGAAGTATAAACTCTGGGAAATTTATGTATGTTTCTAGTCAAAAATACTTACTTGGCAAAACAGCTTTTGCACATCTCTCAATCAGTTGAAAAGGATTTAAATTTAAATTTCCAAATTAAATTGTGCTTGGAAGGAATGTCCTGAAATGCAAACCC
>WKFP01015240.1:651927-669243 GCA_011057875.1 Pterocles orientalis | reverse complement strand
CCCTCTGCTGGACGGTCGGGGCACACCAGGAGTCACTTTGCACGCCGGGGGTTTGTGTGTGTTTGGTTCTCTGCATGTGTTTATATGCTGGTTTGTAGTAACACAACTGTTTATACACCTGTAATGGACAATTCTGGGTTTAATTGCAAGATCAATTCAGCTAACGGTCTGTATAATAATCTTTATTTTTGCCCATTTTTCTTTGCTGACATATCAGTGATGGACTTCTTTATTTTAAATGATCTGTTATTAATACAAGAAAGTATTGCTATCCCATAAATATTTTTGTTGTTAATTCACAAAGAGTTTATTTTCTCTCTTTTCTTATAAGCTGCTTTTCATCCCATTCTTGGTATAAATAGTAATTTCTTTTGCCTGTGTTTTTTCCCCTCTCTGCAAGCACGCCTTTCATATAATGATTGAGGTAAGATGCATTGATGTTTGTTCATGGTTATGGAACTTTCTGTGGACATGTAAGAAGTTGTTTTGGTATGAATTTTTTTCCCATATTCTGGACAAGAAATCTGTAAGCATGCGTGGTTTAAAAATACAGATTTAGTCTGCTGTTCATAGCTTTCTTAAAATTCACTCTCATCTCCCAGGCTATCGAGTTAAATGTCTGCAGGGATTGATAATAAAATGCACCTGGCAGAGCCCGTTTGTGGTTCTTCAGCTGCAGACCAGCTCGTATGTGTCACATCCACCACCCTCGGGCCACATCCTCTGGGTGGGGGCAAGGGCCCTGCTGGTGCAGCTGGAGCCTCAGCCTCTGGCTGGGGGAGCAGTGTGGTGGGTGGGACTGGCTCTCACTGGGGTGGGTTGCTCTGGTGGGACTGGCTCTCACTGGGGTGGGTTGCTCTGGAAGTAAACGGCACGTTCTGTCCTCTCTTTGATATCTGTTGTCATCTCCCACCTGTAACTGAGGTGTGTGGTCTTAATGTTGTGATTCTGAATGTGATGGGTTTTTGCGTGGTTCAGGAGCTCGGAGAAATAGATTACGTGAAGAATAATATTCTTTCACTACTAAACTTCTACTTGGACTTTTTCACTGACCTGAAGTTATTTTTACTTTATTAAATTACTGATACTTCATGTGAAACTAGAAGTAGCTGGAAACTGTTGATTCTGAAACTTGGTCATTATTGCCAGGGTTTTAAATTGAATATTGAAAAAGTCAAGATTTGAGTTGGAATATGAATGCTCAATTTGTGTTGTCTCCATGGGGCTCTAATTAATAGCTGAAATGTCTTATAAGTGAAATTTAGAAGAAAATAGAATAGTGTCATTTAAATATTTTCCTGAGTGTTTTGCGTCTGTAAAGAGTTACCAGGGTTCCTTCTATTTCTATTACTGTTTGGCTTCAAAGGACACAATTTCAGTTAGGGAAGGAGCTGTAGTGTCCTGTCTACATCTGACTACTTTGGTTCTATTACTTTGGCAAAGGTGTTTGTAGTGTACAATAAAACGGAGGATTTTGTGGGGTGAAAAAAAGAAAAATTGTTGCCATTTAGAAGAAATGTAGTTTGATATAAATCATAGAGTCAATTTTAGAATAATTACAAAATTTAAGAATTCAGAGTCCTTTTACTGGATTTGGATCTTAACTTTTCAGATCATCTAGTAGAAAATGACCCAGTTCCAAACTGGGAAGGGAGGAAACAACCAAGATAGTCATCAGGCCCTTTCAGTGAAAGCCTGTCAGCCGTATTCACAGTCCAAGCTGTAGAATAAATGTAACCACGCGGTGATATTGCACCATTTAACAAACAAAGCTTGCACGTGCTCTGGAAGTTTGAGAATTCGTTTACATTTTGGAGTCGAGAGAGAGAAACATGTCTATGTACAACCCCGCTTGGATAATTGGTCTTTTTTTTCCCTTCGTACGTGATGGGTCACCCAATTCAGCTGTCACATGAGAGAGGTGACTGGAGATAAACTGGAGTGCTGATGGCCTGTGTTGGGGCAGGTCTTCAAACGATCTGTTCAGTTGGTCGTATCTTTAATGGATTTGGAGTTTCATGGTTTTTAAGCTTCTCTCTGATCACAAGAACCATTCCTGAAGACACTTAGGGAAACCTATTTCTGGAAGTTACCATTCTTCAATGAATATTTTTTCCCTCTATTCTTTTTCCAATGTGACTAGTAAGCACTACCTGACAGCTGACCGCAACGCCCAGCTGTAAAAATCAGAACCAAAAAGCCCCGTTTGGGATTGGAAAACCTTCCAGTGTACAACAAAACTAGACATCCGTGATTTTGAGATACAACCCGAACTTAGGGGTTTAATGATCAAGTAAAGCCATGTTGTCTGAGTATTATACATCATCTGACCCAGTCAATTCAAGTATTTTTGGCTGATGTAGATGCTTCTGCTTTTGATCTGGCAGTAGATCACTGCGCTGCCTTTGACTGCCCCGGGGTTAGGACGGAGGGTGTTGTTGAGAAGGTGGAGTCCTGGGGTGAAGTTCCGCTCCCAAAAGAGAACCCTGCTTCCCTCTGCCTTACAGCACTTCTTGTGTTAACCTGGACCTTGTTGCAAACTGATTCCATTTGCTAAACCGTCAGAAAACTAAGCTGATTTTTAAAATAAATAAAAGTTTTCTGGCAATGTAGCCTATTGCCTTGAATTGCTGTGTGGTCAAACGAGTAGCAGAATCCCAGGGAAGGGACAGGGAAAGCTCAGGAATGGGAAATTGGACCTTTGTTTTTTTGACAGCTGTGGCAAGCTGTTAGACCAGTATATCCAGATTATCTTTACTCGCATTATATCATCATCCTTGATGCCACAAAGATGATGTTGAAAAGCCATACAAAAAGAATTATGCCTGTGGAAGGTTAAATGTTTTTGCTTAGAAGTAGAGCAAGTCGAAAATGTTGTCAAGGAATATTGCTGTAGAAAAATCATACCTCTAGCTTTAGAGTTGTTGATTTTAACAAAGTTGTTTAGAAAAAAAATCAGGGAAAAAAAGGAAAACTATTCTTTTTAGTTCTGTTAACAGAAGGCAGTTCTACTTTCCATTTTAAATCAGGATTTGTTTTGGTGTATGGGTGCTTTGTAAGAACGCTGGAAGTTTTTTGACTGAGTGGAAATGTTTCAACACGTAAGGGAAACACGCAGGGAACTACAGGAGGCTTGCTCTGTAAGGTAGTGGGAAAATACTTTGCACTGCCAGGATTTTCTAGGAAATACGAAATTGAGGTGTATGAAAATCATCATGATCTAATGTGACAGTGAGAAGCACCAGTTTTTACTGGCCACTTTTTACTGAGGAGTTACTGCCTTCTCTCACGCGATAGACGCTTTAATTTTTTTCATCAAATCTTTGAGAAGTATTAAGTGATCATTTGCTTGATGGTTGAGAAAAAATTCACATAGTGTGCTTCAAAATACCTGCACACCTTTTTGGGGGAGGGTATGGAAAGGAAGGCAAGTTCTTCTAGCCACTGAACAAAGTGAGGTTTGGGTTTGCTTCCCACAAATCATTCCTTTAATTTCGGCAAGTCTCTAAGCTCAAAACCTTAAAAAGTTGGCTAATTAACTGATGGTAAATTCCCACATGCTACACAGTGCTCAGAATTCTTAAAAATTACAGGGTTTGTTACAAGTTGAAATAGGCTTTTGAGAGTAAATTTGGGCATCTTGTGTCTAGTTTGGCTGGTAACTGTAGCGATGACAAATTGAGGACAGTGATTTCCCTGCTGCCTGGGATATTCATGAAGGGCTTTGGCACTGAATGAAAGGCAACGCAGGAGGGAAAACTGGAGTCTTAAACTTCATTTTCTGGATGATTATTTGTCCAGTTATGCCCAGCAATTTTCATGTAAGAACTTGAAGCATCTCTTGCTGTCGTATTTGCAAAAGGATTTCATATTTTTTGAGGATAGTTCTGTAATGTGTCTCTAATTTGAATTTCAAACACTATATATTCTTTTACAGTTCTTAATCTGTGAATTAGGTTACAGCTTCTTTAAACAGCCATAGTTATGTGTCTCTGTGAAACTTGTTCTTTTTGAAGGATGTATTTGTTGCTTTAAAGAAACAAGAGGCTGGTTCTTTATTTCTGCGCTAAACTCCTCGAAACTTGTGCTGGATACAGAAGCACTTGTCTCCATTCTCACAAGAGCAGAGTATACTTCAAACCACAGTTGTTCAGAAAATGGGTCTTTAACATGCGTGAGGTTGTTATGTTGCTAACTGAAGTGCTCAAATACTTAACTTTTGAGTATTCTCATTTGCTTCTAGAAGCAGCTACTCTACTGTTTTTCACTCCTCCTCTTTAAAACATCACTACAGCTGCGACTAGGAAAAAATAGAGAAGCCCCCTGAATGTTTTGGGAGTTTTTTTGGACAGTAGACTTGGGGAAGGGGTGGGTGTTGTGTTCTGCAGTGTGGATGTCACTTAAAAGTGACACCTAACCTTCATTTGTGTGTCTGCTGCCTTCTCCTGTAACACTGAGACTTGCAGTAGCGTGCCCCCGTGCTATCAGCACTGGCATTGGTGGTTGCAATTCTTTAGTAATTTGGAGTGAGGACCAAACAGTGGGTTAAACTCAGTTGGTGGGATGTGGAAGGAAGGTGGAGCTGTATCTCATGGTGACAGCATTGGTGGTTCTGCTTAGTGCCCGCTACACGCCAGAGCTGTTATTTTCCTGCAGAGAGCAGGGATCGGACAGAGGAGACTGTGTGTCTCTGGTTCGGTGTGTAGGGCAATGTTCTGTGGTGCTGAGGCATGTGACAGTGCGTCCGATGCATTTGTTTGCAGTAGGGAAGGCGCTTACATAGGTTCCAGCTAATCTGACGTGGTAGGTTGGAGAGAAAAGGACAGCCCAGAAGGATGCACATCTTTGGCAATAAAGCTGACAATCTACTTGTTATATTCCAATGATGGTGCATGGTACAGAATGTTTGAGATGTATAAAATATAAAATACAAGATATTCAATAACCTGCCACGTTTTCTTTCCCAGAGAGGGAAATGGTTCAGATCTGTAGTAAGATGGGTGGTAGGGAAGCTCTGCCTCATTGCAGTTGTACTCCCCAGGTTGTGGTGTCATATCTGGAAAGGAATTTGGGGGCTAGAATTCCAGTTCTGTTTCGCGGGTACAGCCGAGCAGTGACATTTCGGTGACATGTTGGCTGCCTGCATTAGCAGAGGTTGGGAGCAGTAGCAGTGGACCGGTAGGTTGGGGCATCAGTGCTGTGGTTCCTCACACCGCCATCTGTGTGCCTCGGAGGACTGACCATGGAGATGACGGCGTTTGGTTTCCTCTGCCAAATGTCTGCACTGTGCATGTGGTTCTGTGGTTTCGAATGGAAAAAAACGTTAGTTCCATCCTGGAAGACCTTGTAGTGGCATGGCGTGCCCAGTAAGCAGTGCAGTTTTTGAAGCAGAGCTGTGCTGGTACCAGCTCAGTGGCTTGGGAGAACCAAAGCAATACCAGCCTCCAGCCACACGGGTCATGGAGACATCTTCTGCTCCCCGGGCCATGGCTTCGTGGCTGTGTAGCGTTGTCACCAGGCCACTGAACTAAAGGATTAAACAGGTCATGAGTACATCAGACAAAAAACCCTTTAAATGTATCAAAGGTGCTCATTTTAATTCTCTCACTTAAAGTAACAAGTAAAGCTTGATTATCTTTATTCTTTAATTTCTGCCGTGTTTTTACACCTGGTCGCACAGATTTATACTCTAAGTGTTGTTATGCTGTCGCTTGCACATTAATTCCGAGCATGTTTTACAATCTCATTTTCCTTTCCTGTGAAGAAGGGTCGCTGCTCTGTTTCGGGTTTGTTTGGGGGACTTTGTTGGAAGGGGGTTGGGGATTTGATACCTTTCAGTTTACCAGCCTTTTCTAGTGCTGTCGTCATAGATAGCACATACCAAAATTAATTAATGGTTTTAACCTGATTTCAGGATCCTGGACCACCGCCACCCTCACCGTTGATGGGTTTGAAGCCATTGCAGCTACTAGAGATCAAAGCCAGGGGAAGATTTGGTTGTGTATGGAAAGCTCAACTGCTAAATGAGTACGTTGCGGTCAAAATATTCCCTATTCAGGTAAGCAGCAGTTCTTAGTGTCCTGTGTTGCTTGCAGCGTTGTAATGTTCAACCAGCTTTTCTGGTCACAGTAAGAAGCTTTTATTTTAGAGAATTTTCAATATATACTGTAAATCTAGAAAGTTCAAAGAAATTCTTACATGCAGGAAATGTCTTGGGATAAAAAAATGAGTGTTATTGAATTAAAATAAGTATCTTAATGCAGCAAACATACATCAATGAAGTATAAACTCTGGGAAATTTATGTACGTTTCTAGTCAAAAATACTTACTTGGCAAAACAGCTTTTGCACATCTCTCAATCAGTTGAAAAGGATTTAAATTTAAATTTCCAAATTAAATTGTGCTTGGAAGGAATGTCCTGAAATGCAAACCCATAAGGTGATTGTTCCAATTAAATATACCTTAATTAAGTGAAGTAGTGTTTACTTCCCAGCAAGTACCCTCTGAAAGACGTGGTTTAGCATAGCATCAATTAAATGTGAGACTTTATTCATTTTTTTTTAATGCAGGCAAACCTATTTCTAAATCTTTATGGGGTTCCTGTAGATTAATAAAATATAAAAAGTGAACCACGCTCTTAAGACTAAAGCAATTGTAATGTTCAGTGGTACGCAGACTCCAATCCTAATCCACAGCTTTCTGTGTTTCCGTGGTTCGTAACTGTGATAGTTGATGTTGTTTTCAACAGTTGGTGTTTGTTTACAACAAATTTAAGTTTTTCAGACAATTTTACACAATATGTGAATATCTAGTTATGTGAAGACAGTTTTTCATATTTCTGTATGTGTTAGGTCAGTAGCTTGTAGCACAAATATTGCTGTTAATCTAAACATTTGTAATTTTAAAATAATCAGCCTCATAGTGTTCATATTATACACCGTGCTTTCCTTCAGGTAGTAAATCCTGTCTTGCAAAAAAAAAAAAGTTTTCAGTCATTTTGACAGATGATTTACAAATGCCCAGTAAAACCCAGGAGGCAACTTCAGCCAGGGAAAGTACCTCTTCCTCTCACTGTTGTGGTATTAACTGGGTTTGATGTGTTCTTGTATTTCAAGGACAAACAGTCGTGGCAGAACGAATACGAGATCTACAGTTTACCTGGAATGAAGCACGACAACATTTTGCAGTTCATTGGCGCAGAGAAGCGAGGCACTTCCATTGATGTCGATCTCTGGTTAATTACAGCATTTCATGAGAAGGTACGTCTCCTGCTCAGTGGAGTTCCTTGGTTTTCTGATGGTAGAGGTCTAGAAATTTGTCACAAATGTGAACTTCAGACAGTTAAGAAATAAAATTTAAATTCGTTTATGCTTACTCTTATCTTGCCTCTTTTCATGGGATATGAATTTATTAAAATTTATTTTTAGCCAGCTGAGAAAGTTGACATAAGTCTTTACTTAAGAGAGGAGTTGTTTCAGAAAGAAAACAAAATTTATTCTACATTTTTGCTTTTCAGAATGTGTATTTAATATCCCCATCTAAATCTGCCTGAATTAAACTCAGTCTTGCAAAGTTGACGATGTTCTGCTTTTGTTTCACTTGTGTTAGTCGATTTGAGTCTATAAGAATGAAGGAATGCATCAATTGTATCATGAGAACCACAGTAAGAAATGTAAATATACGCCATTAGGAGTAGTCACTGCTTTATTTTGTCCGCTTAGATTTTTTTTATATTTATTTTTTAATGCATGTAACTGTCACAGACATAAGCACAAAGAGTAAATAAAGCCCCAAACTGAAATTTAACACTGGCACAGGCAAGGAGGCAGTAGGAAGATACTACCTCTAGCAAGTTTGAGAAAATACGAATCTGTGTAGTATGGATATGCTTCGTCCGTCAAGGCTAAGCCCTAGAACATGTTTCTGGTGCTGAATGTCACGTTCCTCGTGCTGGTGTGTTTGTCCCACTTTAATCATTTAGAAAACTAGGACCATGCAATTAGTCAAATGTTTTGACAGGTCTTCAAGATCAAGTAGATGATATGAAACTAGTTTGCCTTTCTGAAAGGTTATTGCCATTTTTCTGACTGGTTTTTGTCTAAGATTTTTAAAAATCTTGTTATTGTTGGAAAGAAGGCATCTGAGATGATTCTGATGGAGAAATCTGAATTTTTTATTTTCTTTTAAAAGTGTAGCCTCTCCACTCTGACAGCTCTTTGTTCGTTTCTCCCTTTTGTGTTGGCTTTTCACACGTCGTGTGACACACTGACATCTCACAAACTGGGTAACGCGCAAACCCATGAGAACCTGTGTATAGAGTGGGCTGCAGGAGTGAGTTGGAAGAGAAGTGCTTTATGTTGACTAGATTTTTTTTTTATTATTATTTCTTCATATTTATTCAGAGTGTGTGTGGGACTGGAGTTTGGTGTTGGTCAGTAAGAAGCTGTGTGTGTATGTAATTACACAGAGAAAGCACACAGGCATGTCGTGTTCTTTGATGATCGAGCCTATCTAGACATTTTCTCTATGAGTAGAAGAGAATGGAACTGATCTTGCAATTGTGTTTGGTTGTTGCTGCGCAGGGTTCGTTAACAGACTTTCTCAAGGCGAACGTGGTCTCGTGGAACGAGCTGTGTCACATCGCTCAGACGATGGCTAGAGGCTTGGCTTATCTTCACGAGGACATCCCTGGGCTCAAGGATGGACACAAACCTGCCATCTCCCATAGGTATGGCGTATGGGAAATATTTTTAGGTGGCTGTTTAATATTAAACTTTGAGCTAAAGGATAAGAAACCTGATAGATAGGAAGTGTTTAAATAATTACTTGGTGATATCTTCCTGCCAGAACTATCAAGAGCCTCACAAGGAAAATCTGCTCAGCCCATGCAAAAATGTAGCTGATGGTTTATAGAATTTGGTGTGGTGATTGTGGCTAATGTCATAAATTCTTTTATTATACAGTTAATTATTTAAGTACCCACTGCAATATATGAAATAACTGGCGTCATGGCTATTTGAACCAACTTAAACACTTAACGTATAGAACTGTAAGTGATGCTGACTGCCTTCGGGCTGAAACATTTCCTCTAAGTGGTGCTGTGCCTCTTCTTCAGTGCAATTGCTGGGGTTTGAGGAATGTATAGAAGGCTACTAAGAGCAGTAGGGAGCTGAAATGCTAGTGACAACCAAAATAAAAGATAGGCCTGTAGAGTGAGAGGATCACAGATTCTGCACAACCTGGAATGTCATGAGCAAAACTGCTTGGAGCAGGGGCAGAGGTACACCCAGGAGGGATGGGAATCCCTGCATCCAGGCCATTATCTTTTGTTTCTGCAGGAAATCGTGTATCTCCTTGTCGGAAACAATCAAGATTCATTTTTCAAAGTGTTTTGTTTCCTATTATTTCAACAAACAGAATGTAGCTGTAATTAAAGTATGCAGTAACGACAGTTTTCTATTTCTGTATCATATGTTGTTGTGAATCTGTCTGTATTTTTAAACCAACCATAAAATGATAGTTCCACTTGCAGTCTCCTCTATTGCCATAAGAATAAAAGTGTGCAGGTGTACTCGTAGGTTTTATTGTTATTGTTCTGTTGTTTAAATGGACTGCTGCTCTATAATTCTCTTGCCTTCCATATTATGATGTTCTTTGTTTTGTTAGGACTCTATATGGTATTTCATGTTCTAGATCTCTAATTTTTTTTTCTTAACTTGAAAGGGACATCAAAAGCAAGAACGTGCTGCTGAAAAATAATCTTACAGCTTGTATTGCTGATTTCGGTCTAGCTTTAAAGTTTGAGGCTGGAAAGTCTGCAGGGGATACCCATGGACAGGTAAATACCAGTTTATTTACATAAATGGTACATTGTTAACTGCGTGGGGATGGAAATCCCTACTTTAGGCATTCTTCATGCACAGGGCACTGATCATCAACCCTGTTCTCGGTGACCTTTAAGAAAGATGGCAGCTGGTGCTTGCTTCTCCCAGGCTGCAAATTAAACCATTCTTTGGATAATTACAGACCGCAGCCTTCTGCCTCCTTCCCCCATCTCATTACATGGCCTCTCCCCCTTACTTCCATTCTCAGCAGAGGATCTGGATAAGAAAGAGTGGCCTTGCCATAGTTCATTCATTGCTCTGAGGCTGTGCTCAGAAAGGGAGGAGTTACGCTGGCAGTCAGTTTCTAACTTTCTGACCCAGCGACAGTCACTTTCCTGAACTGCCAACAGTGCCGATCAAGCGCTTGTCATGCAGCAGGGAACTGTTTAGAACCTGTACTTGTAAAATAACAAGCTTGAGCGCGGAGCATTGTGGTTTCTGGAAAACTAAATATATTTAATTTTAGGCAGAACTTCACAGTTTATGGTTGAGCAACAGAAATAAAATCCATGCAATATGATTATAAAACCTTAGTAGCACTGCTTAAGAGCAAGGTAGCTATTACTGTGGAGGTTTAAATAATGGATCAGGTCGTGTTCAGACATCGTATAAGTTCTGATTTATTCCGATGACGTAATTTCATCTCTGACTGTGGTCAGAAAGAATGGCTGTCCCTCACGTCCTCATTTCATGGCCAGTTTTCTGTTAGTGATTGCATATAACTCTTTCAGGATGAATCGCTCTTTGGTAGCTAGCTTTCCTTTGGTATTTTTATTACTGCTGCTGTCATGGGGAAAAACACAAACACGTTTCACACGACCTGAAAAAATAGAGTAGTGGCCTGCCTGCAATCTGGAAGAAAATCATAGAATCATGGAACAGTTTGGGTTGAAAGGATGACCTTCAGGTTTAACCCCTGCAGTGAGCAGGGACATCTTCAGCTAGGTCAGCTAGATAAAATAAGGTGACAGTTGTGTTGAACTGTTAAGCAGATGTGTTCTTTGAAAACAGTACTGGTCTACGGTATTGTTAGAGTTGGCACCAGCCAGAGTGGTCGCGTTTATTCGTGGTGCACAAACGTGTATGCTTTCCTGTCTTTCAAGGTTGGTACACGACGGTATATGGCTCCAGAGGTACTAGAAGGTGCTATAAACTTCCAAAGGGACGCGTTTTTGAGGATAGACATGTACGCCATGGGATTAGTCCTCTGGGAACTGGCATCACGCTGTACTGCCGCAGATGGTAAGCAAGACATTTGATCTGTGGAAATACTCAATGTATCTGTGAGAGAAGCTGGAAGGTAGGTCATAGTAAGGGTGGAGAGTTGTGGGGCAATGAATGGAACACCAACGCCGTGTAGTCACTTGATAATTTAGTCTCTTCAGTATTTGGCGTCCCAGGTAAAATTTTTCTGACAATGGATACCTGTTGTGTTTCTTCTCCTGCTCCTGGAAAGGAAGAGAGAATTGACTGTGGAACTCCTCACTTAATATGTTTGATTTCTTCTGAGAAATTTAAGCTCTCAAGAAAAGACACCAGATACCTTGTTTCAGTTGTAAATGCTATTCTTTAGATTTTGTAAACAGAGATCTTTTTTGAGTGTCCAGAGTAGATCAGGATTAATAAAGAACAAGACAAAAGACAAGGCTCAGAAATGTTTGGGAGAAAGTTGCATTTTCAGTACAGCTAAATTCAGTGAAGTAAATAACGACAGTTTCACGTGGGCTTGCAGTGCCGTTGGTCATAAAGCTCTGCTCCGCGCACCCCGTGCAGCTGACAGGTACCCGTGGAAAAAGCCGAGATGTATCGGAGGCCTCAGCAGATCAGCACGTGGCCGCACAGCGCTCCTCTGCTCCAAGCAGCGCTTTTCTGCTCCAGACACTCCTCGCGGAGCAGAAGCCCCTGGGGAGATTTTACCCTTTTAAAAATGTTAAACTGTTTCCTAAGAGGATCGACACAGTCTTGCACAAGTCTGAGGCAGCCCCACGTTCCATGTTGATTTTTGGTTTTTTGGGGTTTTTTTTTCAGAAGGTACCTGGTCCGTTTCACTCTCATCAGCCTCGCTTGTACCATGCCATTAATTTCTTGTATCTTCCCCCTCCTCCTTTTTCCAGACTTTTGATCTGAGAGGATAAAATATGTATTACAGTAACATAGATCTATAGTTCGGCATACAAAGCGTGTCCCTCTGATTGGGGTAAGGACAGATGTTACACTTAGCCTTCAACATAAATACTTTTGGCCCGGGCTGCATGGATCGGAGGAGGAAGCGCGTGATGTTCACAGAGGGATGTGGCTGTTGCTATCGCAGGCGTGGTTTTTGCCGTGTATGCGGCATCGAAATCATTCCCCAGTGGCTATCGAGCGCCTGCTTGGCAATCGAGCCCAGGAGAGCCAGCAAAGGAAAGAAGGATGAAGGTTTATCTCAGCAAAGCTACGATTTGTTGGAGGATGGATCCGAGAGCCTCCCTCCACCCTTGTTTCACAGTTTTCACAGGAGCAGAGAGAGCAAAGGCTCATAGCTCCTGCAGATGCCACTGCTGCTTTGTGAAACCCTCAGTCACCGCTTGCTGCTGACTGTCTCAGGGTGAGCTTTGAACGGCAACAGGAAGTCAACTGCTCCGTCAGGTTGATTGTGGATTACGTTTCTAGGAAACCAGGCTTTTTTTCTTTTTCCCTCTTTTTTAAAGAAAAAATTGTGGTTTAAATTTTTTTTTGTCCCCATAGGCCCAGTAGATGAGTACATGTTGCCATTTGAAGAAGAAATTGGCCAGCACCCCTCCCTTGAAGACATGCAGGAGGTTGTAGTTCATAAAAAGAAGAGACCTGTTTTAAGGGAGTGTTGGCAAAAACATTCTGTAAGTACTCGTGCAACCAAGCTCTTCAAACTTCTGTCACAATTTCAGTTTCAAATCTTGTTCGTCCTGTGTTGTGTTCTTAATATGATCTTTTAGGAAGAATTTAAGTTTAATAATTCTAGTAAGAATTACATGGACTGTAAACCAATATATTCTTAATCGTAAAATATACTCTCCCATCTTCAGTGATTTGAAAGTGATTTTTTTTTTCACTTTTTTGGTGACAGAAGAGATTCTTGAGAGTTACTTTTGAATTCATATGTTAAAAATATATTTAAGAAATAATAGTCTTGATTTACTACAGGAATCCTACAAACTGAGAGTACAAACACAAGGCAAGCAGTGTCATCTGAGAAATTTCTGGGATGAGTTGGGAGGAACAGCACGCTGTCCTGATCTGCTTTATGGCTAGAGATTTGCAGGAACGCCACTGCTTATTCCTGGCACTGGTTTTTGTGGGTTTTTTTCCCAAAAAAACAGATTGTTACAAACAATAGATGACACTGTCTGCAAGAAAAACGAGAGTATGTTACCATCTGCTCCTTGTCATTAGCATAGCGCTGCATTAGCTCAGCGTCACTTTGTGGAAGGGTTAGCTGCTGTTGGAGACAAATCCCCTTTTGTCCCGCTGGATTTTCCACTGAAGTTCATTTCATCTCTGAAGAACTTCACCTCTCTCGCTGAGAGATCTTTTAAAATCCCCCCATGACTTTACCAGCAGTCCGCACCATTGTGCGGTGAAAAGGATTTGCTGGCTGTCGGGTGCCGTGTTTAAATCGTGCACAATCAATAGCTGCCTCGGAGTACCGCTGATTTTCACTGGGCTGTGTTTGCTCGCAGGGCATGGCGATGCTTTGCGAAACAATCGAGGAGTGCTGGGATCACGACGCGGAAGCCAGGCTGTCGGCGGGTTGCGTAGAAGAACGGATTATTCAGATGCAAAAACTCACTAACATTATAACAACAGAGGACATCGTGACTGTGGTCACAATGGTGACAAACGTTGACTTTCCTCCCAAAGAATCCAGCCTATGATAGTTGCACTGGTCACGCCACTGACCACAGGACTCTTCACTGGAGCTGCTAACGCTGACGGGACTGCTCGCGTCCTTACTGTTTTCTGTGTGGAAAGAATGGTAAGTCTCTCTGGAACATCATCAAGAGTTGTTTTTCCTTTATTTTCCCCTTCGTCCTCCCAAACGTGGATCCATGAGACTTTTTGCATTCCCTGCTTACACCTGAAGGACACGTGACTGAGAAACGAGAACACGGAACGCGCTGATGAGGAACTTAAATGAAGAATATGGACCTGGACTGGCTAATCAAGCATTTTAAAAACTGACATCAGATTTCTTAATACCTGTCAGAAGAGACTAATTCCTTTAAATGAACTACTGTTATTTTTTTTAAATCAAAACATTTCATTTCAGATTTAAAAAAAAAAAAGGGTAACTTGTTTTTATTGCATTTGCTGTTGTTTATAAAAATGACTATTGTAATGCCAATATGACACAGCTTGTGAATGTTTAGTGTGCTGCTGTTCAGTGTACATAAACAGACGTAATCACGTGGGATATAGCGAAGAGGCTTCCAAGTATTACTTAACCTCCCTCAACAAGGTATACCTCAGTTCCACCTCTGCTAAATTATGAGATTGACAACACTAACGAAATTTGAATAATAAATCGATCCATGTTTTGTAAATGATGTATTTCAAATTCACTGTGTTATTTAAAAAGGGTAAGCTATGCTTCATGCCAACAGTAAATGGCCATTCCGAAAGCAGTGTTTTTAGCCTTTTCTTGTTACTAGCTTGTTGTGTATAAAAAAAAAAAGTGCTGTTTATTGAAACAAAATTTTCCTTCCTCTTTTAGTTTAAAGCTTTTCTCTTACCTCCATTTCCCAGAGTATCTCATACATTTATTTAACTGAGTACTATTTAGGTTTGCTGTGTCTGAGGAATATTTGAAAACTTAAGCATGACCTTTTTTTTTTAATTTTCTGTGAGCTATGACACTGGAAAGCTCTGAATTCTTTGTTCTTTTTTAAAAAAAGTCTTTTTCCTATTTATGTTTGTGAAAGGTCTGCCTAGCGTGTTTTCTGTTCGCTAAACAGTATGCAGTGGGTTCTGTG
Source organism: Pterocles orientalis (assembly GCA_011057875.1). Lineage (NCBI taxonomy): Eukaryota > Metazoa > Chordata > Aves > Pterocliformes > Pteroclidae > Pterocles > Pterocles orientalis. The sequence goes on along the minus strand of WKFP01015240.1, from coordinate 654,368 downwards.
TCGCTGTTTCAGGATCACCTCAGGAAGCTCAGTTACCCCAAATCCCTTCCTCTCTGCTTTGAGATTTACAACTTCACTCTCCTTAAAGCTCGGTGCCATCTGCTCAGAGTCCTGCTTCACGTCTCTGATACATTGGGTTATCCTCGAATCACGTGAGAAATTCTAGCCACAGATTTCAGATTAGAAATGCTTACAAATGTCAGGGATGATTTAGTTACAACTTAAAATATGCAATGATTATGTAGAGGTAACAAATACCGATTTCAGTAGCACAGATTCACAACAAAAAAGAGGAAAAAACCATTTGAAATTGCTTTCTCAACTCCGATGTTCTTTTTGAGTTTAGGAAGTCATGCCTTATATTCTGATTGCAAAGCGACTGGTAGAAAGGTGCCAAAGTGCTTCTCAGAAGTACTGTTTCACTACGTTTATTTGATCCTTGACACAAACCTCCAAGTACAATGAATTTTACAAGCCTCTGGAGTACAGAACCGACACTAGCTCACAGGATGCTGTGTGTTCTCTCCTTTCCTGTGTTTTCACACCATGCATTTGATGTCTTTCGAAAGAAAACTTTTAATGTTGCAATTAGGAGCTCTCTGTGAACGTTATCTTGAAAACAGATCTGTGCAGCCAAAGGACCTTCTCCGTTTTATCTGTGCATGAACTTAATCTCTGGAACAATACGAGACAGGCCAGAGAACCAAGCCCTGGGTCAGCAGGCTCGGGGCAGAGAGGGGGAGAGAGGTGCTGGCACGTGTACCTGCAGAGCTGTCAGAGGTTGTTACGGGCATGCCTGAGGGTTCCGGTAGCTGAAGACCCCAGCTCATGGGTCCTTGGTACAGTACAGTGCCCTGCTGCTGTTCGACTGGGCTGTAAAAAAGAAAAATCTAGTTTCTGGCCACTTTTTCAATTGACACTTCAATTTTGCTTCCATTTGTAATCCAGGGACGTGACGCACGCAGCTGCTGAGCTCTGAACAAATCAGAGTCCATTCGTACTTCACTGAAGACCTCTGTGCTCCCAGGGGGTTTCAACCTTTCCAGCAGAACTGGAGAAAACAGAGATGGTTCAATAATGTGTTATTCCAGATGCGATGCAAAAACGGATCATGTACAAAATGTGCATCGTCTGCGTGTTACCCTTTCACCTTCAGCTGCCGCAGGGTCTCGCAGTGACGGGGGGGACGCTGGTGTCGCTCGTACCCTTCATGTTGCAAAGGATGCAGGTGCAGGGCAGTCGCTGTGACTCGCGTGGGCAACACCGAGATAACTCATCTCTTGTTTGGAAACTGCCTTTGGCTATCCCCTGGTGTTTAAATATTGTACTGCTCTGAGTTTTAACAGTGTCATTGAGTGTCACCGTGAGAAGGACAGTGATAGGATAAATTGTGTTTTTAATTGGTAACAATAACACCCCAGAGCTGTGGGGATGAGTGTTCTCACAGGGCACTTCATTGTGTATTTTTTGTTTTGCTTCTAAAGCATTAAATGTGCAAAGGGAAAAGATGAGTGAGCCGGCAGCACGTGGCAAGTGTAACGAGGGCAGGATGCCAGCGGCAATGGGCCGGGTTATTCAGTAGCAGGCAGTGCCCACTGTCCCTTTGTGTCCTGCAGGGATGCGGCACGTGGGTGTGAGCTCCAGAGGGTCACCCTGTCCTGGGGCTGGAGAACAGCCACTCCCTTGCTCTTCACTTCCACCTTGATCTGCTGAGACACTGACCGCAGCCGAGCCTGTTCTTGGCCTCCCCTGCAGTGTGAGCCCCGGGGTTACTTCTTATCTTGTGGTGGAGGGGAGGAAGGTTCTGTGCCCCAGCTGTGTGGCTTTGGACCTTCATTACCCCTCCTGTAGCGTTTCAGAGCAGAGACCACGCCTCAGAGGGGCTGGAGGTGTTGAACTAGCGCTGGCCTGGGCGGTGGTATTCTGGAGCTACCCCGGAGGACTGACACCCCCCACTGTGCACCTGCTGTTTGAGAGTGGAAGAAGCTGGTGTAGTTTTCCCACACCTGCCTGTGGTGTGCTAACGAAATTGTAACCTGACAGTAAGAGGAGATTTCCTGTTCCTATTAGCATTTGCCAGAATCACTAGGGTTACCAGTTTGCTCTTTTTCCAGCTTCTCTTTTTTAACCTTTTTTTACCACATTTACTTTTCTTAGGAACACTTGGTACACAATGCAGAAAGCTGCCATCTACCTTCATGGGCAAAACAATTCAAGTAGCATCCTTGATGGAACATCATTTACCTCAGATACTCAACCAGCAGTACTTTTTTTTTTTTTAATGCTGTTTCAGTCCATATACTATTTGTTACCTCTCAAGATTTGGTAAGCAATTATTTTAACTTTCCTCTTTGTATTTGTCAGTGTTTTGGGCACAGGTTGTTGTACTACTGTCAGAAGGTACTTGCTGTTTTTCTGCAAGTACCAAAAACAAACCAACC
>WKFP01015240.1:623403-644054 GCA_011057875.1 Pterocles orientalis | reverse complement strand
AAACCAAACCCCCCCCCCCGCCCTCAATAAAGTGATTGTTAAATATTGTACAAATAAAAATGTATACTCTCTCCCCTCTTCCCTCAAAAAGTTAAAATAAAAAAATGTGACTACTATGACTTGCATATGCCTTTTTTCAAATTGTTAAATTTTGTCAACCAGACCTTTATAAAACCTGTAGATGATGTAACTGCTAGTCTGTTGAAAGTACATGATTTTTTTCCAGCCTGCATTATTGTTACTGCCATCTCTGATTTTCACAATTGATACTTATAGCGCTTTTAGTCTTCTGTACAACTAGAAATTTATCTTATTTTCAGCAGCTGTTAGATGGGTGGTTTCAAGGCTCTTATGGCAGAAGTTGAACTCCAGAACAGTCTGTGGATGTGGCAGGAAAGCTTTGGGAACTGTTATTTACACAACACTAACCCTAAACCCATGAAATATTCTGGCACCTGAGGCTGCAAGGTGAGTGTCTATTTCCCCTGCACCCCCTGTCCTACACCAAGCTTCTCCCGTTGGTAAATCAAATGCCAGGACCAAGGGTGTGAGCAAAGGCAGGGGAAAAGGGGAGCTGCTGCTCGAACTGGTTTCATCAGCCCTTCCTGCCAGATGCAGCACCGTTACCCAGGTTCCTTGTCATACCTGCTGCTTCTGAACAGGTGGGTGAGGGCTTCGGGACAGGATTATCACCTCTATTGTGGAGTGCGCAGCTGGAGTCCCTCAGCCTGGAGTGCTGCTGGTGTGCAGAGCTCACTGGGGATGTTCCTGAGCCAGCAGGTGCCTTCAGCTGCCTCCTACAGCTCCTTCAGTCAGGGACCAGCTCCTGGCCACTCCTGAGAACAACTGTATCACACGAAACACAGCCATCACCCACTAATCACGTAATTCCCACCTCTGCTCAGCTAGCACCTTGAACCATACTGAAACAAGAATAAATACTTTTCTTTCTGGGTAAGTACTTCTGCAGGAAAGCTTGCAATGACTTCTTTAATGATAGTTTCCAATAGTGTTCTATTCCAACAGCCTCACGGGGGTTGTTTAAGCCCTCACTTTAGGTCAAAGTTATCCCAGTCATAAAGTTATCCCCATCCTGTTATTTTGCTGCTTTTCCAAGCACTGCTCTTCAAGATGGGCAGTTGTGTAGACAAATTCTTTATGAAGCAGCAAAAGGAGCAAAATAAAAAAAAAAACCCTTTGACCAAAATGAAGGGCTCTGCATGAAAGCAGTAGAGAATGGGGCCCAAGCATGAACAAATGTCACGGGAATGTTGTCAGGTTTTTGACAGACAAGCCCCTGGGCTGCAAAAAACCACATATTACATCATACAGGCTTTAAGGTAAGAGTGAGTTAACTTACTCTTTATTGAGGAAAGAGAAAGCCATCAGCCCTTCTGAAACTGAGAGAAGGGTTAAAGTTCAGAACCTTATTTTATCACAGCACTTCCTTAACATTGTGGTACCAAACCCATGATAACTCTTACCTGCAAAGGAGCCTCCTTCTGATACTATATATATATATATATATATATATGTACACACACACTTCCAAAGAGATAGTATTCCGTAGTTCATACAGATCTCTCACTACAACAGTTGTAAACCCCATTTCTGACTCTCTGTGTTAACTACAGCGACCATGGCAGCCTTGAGCCAGCAGGGGTGGAGTTTTGGAGCTGTCCCCAGGCAGGGACGCAGTGCCAGGGCCAGGCACGCTCCAAGCCCTGCTCTGTTCCCTGCAGAAACCAGCCAAACCAACCTGGCCAGACCTACGGGGCTGTAACTCTGCACCTGCTGAAGTTGGTTTCTACAAAGTGGGAGAAGAGGAAAAGTCAGCACTGAGCTGAGCTAAACTGCCTGAGCATTTTAAGTTAGTCTGGCCAGCAGAAGATAACAGCTGTATAGTTCTCCTTAAAAACAAAATCCCAAATGGATCAGCAAAGCAAGCTGCTTAGAAAAAATTTATTAATTTGAACACCCTACAGTGGGTAGGCATGACATCTTCTGGAGTTTACAGCTCGCTCCAAGAGTTTTGATGTAGGAAGTGATATTGTACATTCCAAAAGGTTCACAACCAACTGAGTGAGGACACTGCCCACTGTTTAACGTCTGTGGGGCAGTTTGGGTATACTTGCAACGCATCCATGATTTGATTGTTGTCCAGAAGCAGTTTCATTAAGAGGTACTCCCTCTGAGCACGTACCGATGGTCTCTCTATGGGTTTCACTAATTCCAGTTGTAGTAAATGTTCAAATGCCTGAAAACAAAAGAAAAAAAAACCACCTTAGGAAATGGAAGATGACATCATTCTGAGCTGTACTGTTCATTTTGAATGACCTGTGAGATGCTGCAGAAACCTGTGATGTGCCATCTCACCAGGCAGTAAATGCCATAAAAAATGCCGTACCAGACCACCCATTGATTCCATATACCTGTCAGACCTACTGGGACTTGGATTCTGGAAAACAGGTTTTGATGTAGAAAGATTAATTTAAATTTTGGAGACATCACTTCTAAACAGCAGAAGTGACCAAGCAAGCTGAATGCAACTGCTCAAACTTGTGCACTAGAAAAAAAACAAAAAACAACATCTAAGTACTTTACAATAAAAAAAAAATTACATTTCAGGCTTACCTTCATGACAACTGGCTTCTCGAAGTTGTGCATACAATGTGCCTTCCTCTGTACAAACTTCTGAAATTCTGTATCAGTTATGGGATAAAAAACAGTTAGTTAGGGGAAAACTGGTGATTTAGTGTTTGTAAAGTTTGTGAATTTCTCTCACCATTGTAAACCATCTGGAAGTTAAATGGTTCTCCTTCATAAACATCATTTAAGTGTTTCATAGCTATAATTAGGCAGATTTCCAGGACAGACAAACCTAGAGGGAAAGACAAGAGCTTTAAATATTTCTCTTAAGCACATCAGAAACACAAGCAGTTCACATACTATTTTTATTCCTCTACTTTTATACGCTGTAGGCCTCACCTCTTTGTGTTATGATCTTCATAATGTTAAAAAAAAAAAAAATCCAGCTAAGAGAACATTTGTCTTCCAAATATTTGAAGAAAGAAAGTTAATAAATGGGCTGCTTCCATTAAAAAGCAAGGAACTTCAGTATAAAGCAAAAGCATTATTGCAGATTGCATAGCATGGCACAGAATCTTCAGCAGCACCCAGCCAGGCTCTCTGCTACTCTATAGCACGCCATGAAATGAGTTTGAAGAGCTCATTCACTACTTAAAGCTAAAGCAGTGACAAAGCAATTAGCTCCATGGTACTGAGGAGACTTTGAGAATCCCAGGGCCAAGCCAAACCAGAGCTTGTAAAATCTGGGAGCTGTAAAGCAGCAAGGGGTAAGTTAACTTTTCCGAGAGTACAGAATTCAAGTGCACACTCAAATTCTATGCATATCCGAGCACAGACTATTGCAACTCTCAGAGGGCTGATTGCAACAGCTGCCAGCCAAAGTGCCTTCAGTATCCCCCAGCTCCCAGCACGGGCAGGAAGAGGTCAGCGTCTTCCCTTCCTCCCCTGTTTAAGCAGGACAGAAATGCTGCCTGGGCCGGTTCCTTTGCCCAGGCTGCCGCTGCGTTCCCTGGCCAGCACCACAGCACCGCACACGCTGTCTGGCACGGAAAGCTGTGAGCCTGCAGTGTGGTGCTGCGCTGCCCGAGCTCCCTGCGTTACATCCAGAGAAGCTCCCTCTCTTCCATCCAGAGCATTTCAGGGAGAGACTTGACACAATCCCTCCTCCTAGGAACATTTGAGGGGAAACGGCTGAGCTTTACCATGTACAATATTTGCTTTTGAGTCCGTTCTATGCTGCTTGCTTGCCTCATGAAGATCCGACACAGTGATAAGTGGGTGTTGCACAGTAACGTTACTCACAGCGAGCATCTAAAAATAAAAAAAGAGAAGACATTTTTCATTTAATTACTAATTACCAGACATACTTTCTACTTGGAGACGGAATGCAGAAGAACACATTTCCCCTGGAGTCACCTACTGGAAACATTAATGAATAAACCCAGTAGACTCATACCAAAAACCCTGTAAATAGCTGGTAGCTACAACTATGTTTTGCCAGGAAGGTTTTTCAGGCTTAAAACTTTAAAGCCTCCTCACTAGAGGAGATAAACACTCATTAACTTGTTTACATTAATTTTGATGGATTAGCATGCTTCAGTGATTGCTGTAAGAATGACTTACAGCTATTTTAAACAAGCCTTTGTATGGAGTTACAGCGCACTCGTGCCACTGAAAGTGCTAAGAAAGCGTCTAAGGCACCCCTCAGTCTGCAGGACACGAGTTACCCCTTCAGAACATTGGCTAAAGTCTCACCTAGCTGCGGTCTGGACGATCATCAGCTACCTGTCACAGAGTGAGTTTTGAACAAATGTAATTTAATAAATACACGGTTAACTGACCCCTTCTGACAGCACTCCTCCAGAGCTGTTGGTTATCCACGAGCCTCTGCACAGCAGAAGGCACACTGTGGTGACCTTCGCTTGCTCTTTACGGCGTATATCTGCCTTGTAGATGCTTTGTCATTTAACATTCATCAACAGGCAAAATGGCTCTTAGTGACTACCTCCGACTTTGCAGCTCTGTGTGATGAAAACCTTTTTATTTCATCCATTTAATTGAAGCCTTTCACCAAGAACATCCAGTGCTATCTACCGCCAGTTTTTTCCAGTCTTATGTCAGTGTAACAGCCTCCAAAGCTGCAGGATCATTTGGACTTCCAAAGGTACAAATGAGGATTTACACTACAAAGGCTAAAGGGAATTTGGACAGGGAAGAAGGGGAGGGGTGAAGAAACAACAGCCCCAAGTCACTAACAGACATGCAAAACGGAAAGTAGAGGAAACACAGCTGTATCTCTTGGAAGTCACTGCCCTCTCTGCTTCAGGGCTGGTGAAACTCGGGAGTAACGGGTTACTACACCAACAGAGCCTGGAGCACCGGGCATCCTCTGGTTTACCCGGGTCAGAGGCAGATGAGCGGCTGATTGCACGATCTCGCCCACATGAGAGAAACCACAGGGAAACAGCATTTACCAAAAAACAAAACCGGATTTTACCAGCTCAGTTCTGAGTTACCTAGGTCTACCTGCATAAAAAATTACTTTGCTAAAAAATTCCAACTTGTTCAATTCTTCCAAGGTTCAAGGTTTTGCACAATACCATTTAGGGTACGACAACATGGAACAGATACTAAGCTTGCATTGGAAACCCAAGTGTTCACCTGACACTGCAGAGTGATGGGCAGCAGTAAATGTAATTTAAAAATAGCTGGCCACTGAAAACAAGCAGGTAATTAGCAAGAGCAGCTACAATTCTCACCACCACCACACTGCCCATCACAAAGCTGCTCTCACCAGCTCAAACTGACAGACTCCTACAGATTTTAAAAATTAAAGAAAAATTCGTCCTGCAGGGGAACTAATCCACACTTCAGCTAATACAAAAGAATTGCCCAAGTGCTAAAATCTGTGTTATTTACTTTTATGAACATGCTGAAGAAAACAATTAGGAACTTCAGCCTCAGCTCTGACATCTTGGAGCCCAGAAGGAGACTATTCAGATAGCCAACAGCTCCTTCTATGGCATTCACTCAAGCAACAGAGACAGAATTGGGTGCCCCTAAACTAGAAGTAATCTGCAATCGTGCAACAAACTCAGGTAAACAGAGGGCTACCAAAAAGAGAACTGTGTTTCAGAGCTCGAGCAGGCAGTCTGTGATCTAGTTTTCAGAGTGGCTATAAATTCAGAGTTGGAAAAAGCTGTGAGCACTAAAGAACCCACCACAGAGCTGAAGGTGAAAATCTGAATACTGGCCCAACACAAGATAAGCAGGTACATTTAGTGGGCTCTTCACACTGACAGAAGCACAGATATTTGAAGGAAGTTAAATAAGTGTTACTTATCTTCTGTAATGAATGTCATGGCCTTCATATTAACTGTGTTAAAAAACAGGAGTGAGGGAAGCAGATTAATAAAAAAAAAAAAGAGACCCTCCAAAAGACCCTGACCACGCATTGAGCTTCAGCTCCTTTATCGTGATAGGAGGAAGTTCACTGCCAGCATTACCTCCTACTTACTGAACGCCGAAATCTTCTCTCAGAGTTAACACGGAGGCAGCTTAATTTTTCTCCACGCAGTGAGGCAGCCTTCCTTCTCTCTCCTAAGATAACTGGGAAAGGTTGAAGCTACCAAGTAAAATTCTGAAAGCTTCATCTCGCCCTTGATGCCAAATAATGTGATCATTTGGAAGATCAGAATTAACTTCTGTCTCAGTATTTCTAGGGATTAGTAGCCTCAAGCTTCCAGCACCTCAAGCTTTAAAAGACTAAGATCATATTTCCCAGCCTAGCAGCATGGTAACAGATGAATTCAGGACAGCACCTGGGCTACCTGAATCGCTCCATATATGAAACCAGCTCTGGAAAACAAAGTGGAGCCTAATCATACAGTTCATAATGGGATTTTATCTGATACCTTGAATAAGAAGAAATTAGAAGTGATAAAAAGAAAACAAAAGTATTTCCTCTGCCTGAATAACAAGACTGTAGATATATGGGAACTCTCTGACTGAAGAGGTCTCCAGGAGCAACTACCCCAAAAATGCAAATAATCTGTGCTCAGAAGCATCACAGCAAGATCAATGGTTTAGGAAAGAGTGGAAAGAGGGATGACAACAACAAATATTTTAGCTCTAAGTGACAGTTACTGTGTGCTTTTGTGTCAGAAGTGCCCATACCAACACAGTGTTACTCAAGAGAAGCTCAAGAAACAGCCCAGGAACACAGACAAACCCTAACAGTAGGAGGAGGGGGAGAACAAAGTGGAGAGCATACGATGATGCAGTAATACAGCAAGGGACCATAGGACAAAAATGGCACCAAAATTTATTGATCTTGAAGAAGACAGGCACTGATGAAGAGAAGCAGGTTTTGTATAGTGACAGATCTAGTGAAAGAGGAGGAATGGAGGAATATTTGGCTGCAACAGCAGACTTAAGGTAGAAAAAGTAGGTTTTAGTACAATTAGTTTTCAAGATTCACCAGCAATCAAAAATAATCTTGGAAAAGAAAGAATATTTTGAAAGTATTTCACCTACAGTTTTCCTTTACAAATGGAAAGACTTGGCAAAAGTTATTTTAAATACCAAAAACCCACAGGTGTTTTAATTAAACAGTACACCATCACAGTGTAACAGAAATTGGAACGAATCAAATCCATTAATAAAGCATAGACTGATAAAGCATGCAAGAAACCAGTACTGTCAAAAGCCCGCTCAAAAAAAAAGATGTTTCAAGTAAAGCTCAGATAACTGGCTTGAAAAACACAAGCATTAACAGATTACTGTAAATCAATAAAGTATTATATACATATCCAAATACCTACCAAGAGCAAATGAAGTGAGCGCAGATCTTTAGTGTAGTGAAAAAGGTTCCGCAGCATGTCTTGCACAGTTTTATCCTCCGAGAGATGCTAAAAAAAAAAAAAATAAAGTGATAGTTTAATCATCTCAGCAAATCACTTCATACTCAACCAAAAAAATACCAGTTAGCTAGATTCAGAAAGAGCTCAGCTTGCACTTGACCATACAATTCTTCATGCCTAACCTTAACCTTCTGGTCTTTTTTGTGACACTTACAATTTTATCACTAAATTCAAGAAGCAAAGATTCTTTATCACAATTTGATTTTTCCATATCAAACTCAAATTCTGAAAGGAAATACTAATCTTAGGTAAAGGCTTTAAACTTATAAACTGGTCTTACTTTAGAAGCTTACTAAAAGCAAGTATAAAGAGCTTTAAATACCTGGACATTATTATTCCATTTTTGTGCAAAAGATTCATCAGGAAATTCAGCAGGAAGAGAGAGCTGTTCCTTGAATATCCTAATGTATTGTTTAAAATCAAAGGAATTCTTCATATATATCTGTCGGTGAGAAAACCTTGATTTCACTCTTTTCTCCAAGAGCTCCAGGATATCCTTGTTAAAAAACAAAACAATACAAAAAGACGCATTTAGTGCATTCTTTGCTACAGTAAAAACTGAAAGAGAAAACACAAAAATGAATCGAATTAAAAAATATTAAATTCTTGGGCTTAAAATGTTCTAAACAAAACCTTTGCTAATTATTATAATTGACGAGCCTTGAAATGCCTAACAACTAGCCATTTACCAAATCATGTGATGCACCACATCATACAGAACAACTAGTTGCTAGGATACCCAGCAAAATTTCTCCATAGATTATGGAAATATTTCAGTTACTTCAGTCTGCATTCAAGATGTTTCAGCCTATCACAGCTCTAGACAAGTTGTCTGGTTAGTAGGTACCTAAGTTGGCAGCTGTCATTTCACTTGCCTTTTGTCAGACTGAAAGAATTCAGCTTCAAACAAAATTCAAGAGCCAATATTTGTCATCTAAGACAGAAGTAAGCAAGTCTGCCATCAAGTTGTTGGTTGAAGATAATAGCGAAAAGCTCGCTTTTCTCAGAACACGTTGCAATAAACCAGCATCAGAAACAAGCTGTGGGGTTCAGCCATTTAGTGACACATGGTATTACTCCCCTACCTTATGCTGGGACAGAATGATGACATTCCTTGTTTCTAAGAATTTTGGGTGGGCCTTTTTGGTTTTTTTCAAGGTTTTGTTATGTACTTGCACTAAAAAAAGGCCCTAAAATCCTCACCAAAAAGAGAGCAATGAGAGTAAATAGCCAACAGTGCAAAATATAAAAAGAACCCTTTCGATTTACAAGTAACTTGCAACAGGGACCAGTGATTTAAAAAAAAAAAAAAAAAACCAAACTCGGAAGCAACAGCTATAACCACAGCCATGGTACAGCCCTTGAAGACTCTGCCTTAATCACATCCAAAACCAGAGCAATGCGGGATTCTAAATAATGGGTGATGAGGATACCGCAACCAGGGTAGTAACAAAGCAAAAGAACAAGTTGTAAATTACTAAATCAACTTTTAACTATTAACTTCCAGAAATTTGCCCAGCTAAATATCCCCTAAACCAAATCAACCCCAGATTCAGGCTTCAATTAAAGATTTTTATTATTATTATTATCATTCTTGTCCTAACCAATCTTCACCACCAATCCAGTTTATTGAGAAAAACAGTATAACTCTTCAAGTATCACTTTCCATAGTGTTAGACAGTAATTATTTCACAGCATAAACATAATCTGTCACAGCAAGTTTAACACGGCTTCTAAATCCATTTTGAACATGCTAATATAGCAAAAGTGCCCTTCCGAAAAGTTTGCTTAAAAAAAAATAAAAATCCCTTGTCCTCAGAACAATAACTTAAACACTGTAGGTTAATGCAAGCCTGTTCTTACCACGCTGACCAAGAAACTGAAATCCCCAGGAGCATCTCCAAAGAGTGGAAACAGTATAATATAAAACAGCCACATGGATAAATATGGTTCTTCTGTAATACAGGACAAGAGTCTTGTGTCGCCTTAGAAATGTAAACTAAAGGCTTTGCAGTTTTTTGGTCACCTAAACTTGTTCTCAGCACAATTTATTTTTTTTTTAATCTCCTCCACTGTCTGTCCCAACACAAAAGTCAGAAAAACGGATAATTGAGAAAAAAGTCTTGTAGTAATTTAAATAAGGTTCCAGAAGAGAAGAGAAAACTTTCCAAGTAAGACAGAAGACTCTTTAAACCAGCAATTTCTTACCTGTCTACACGTGAGTCCAATAACTGTGACTGGAGTCTGTGCTGACTGGGATATATCGAAGAGGTTATAGAGCAGCGTCTGATTCTTGTGATGAACGAACAAGTCAAATTCATCCAGTATAAACAAGACTGGACAACTGCTAGTTCGATCTCCTGAGACAGCAATTTTAAAAGTTGGTATGGTAACATCATCATCATCAGACTTACAACTCTACAACTTTCACACTTTCTTATATTTGCAATTTATATATTTCCTTTTAGCTTCTCACTAAGCCCTCCTTTCACACATGTACTGCTATAGTATCTGGGAAATTGCTACGGGTTTGTAGTATTCTGTCAAGAATAATTTCTGGTTGCGAGGGAAGACATGCTTCTATGGCAATTTTTTTTAAAAAACACTATTTTTAATAACTTCAATCTGGATAAAAGATTCTGTCCTGCATAGCTGACCATCACATGCGAGTCTTTATGGCACCACTTATGTTAGGCATATGTTTGTTTAGCATTACTTTTTTTTTCTTTACATTACTTTGTAACCATGACACATTCTTGGCCTTGGTTTCTTCAAGTCAGTTGTACAACTAGAAGAAAAAAACACGTATATGCTAACTTTTCGGTCAAGTGACAAACACACAGTTTCAGAACAAGCTACTAGTGTTTACCTTTCCTTAAAGCTTCAAGAAGGAACGCAAGATTTTCAGCAAAACTGCCCTACACAGAGAAGAAAAAAGTTTCACGATAGATTTTCAATGTCATTCTCAGAATTGTAACCACATCAAGTTCAGGCATGTAAAACCCTGCTTTCAAAACCAGTGCATATTCAAAAATCTACACTGTTACTTCATGTTGTATAATCATAACCTCCTCAAGACAAGAAAACTGCTCATTAACTACACACTGATCCACTTTCTTCCAGTCTGAAAATCCCAAACTAATTGCCTCAGATCAGAAGAATGTCTAGAGTAAGCTAAATTTATACGTTACTTTATCTTTCCCTAAATAGCTATTGCATACTCATTTTCCAGCTACACACGTGCAAAAACTGCCACCTAACGTGTTCCACTGAGAATGATCAGTGTGCAGTTCTTTAAATTTGCCACCTTCTTAATAGATGAAAGCATCAAACATTCATGACCGAAAATAACATATAGCTACGACGATCCTGCTTCAGTTACACACACATTTACACACTCTGATGGACACAAGTTGTGAGATGGGAAATAACTATAATTGAAGACCACAAGCCCTATCAAAGAAGGCAGAAAAGCCAATTTACTCTCTGAATGTGAGCTGCAGAATCTAAGAGAGGAAAAGTTTCCATGGACAGAAGGATATTCCTGCAAATCAGTAAGTTTTTGTGCCTCTGTGCAACCAAAGGGATTGGATGGCTATGAGTTTAAAGTAGCATTCCACAACACCTTAATGGGGAAAATTATAGGGGAATTAAGCCTTTTTAAGTCCAGTTTTGCCTCCAGCATTTTTGGTAGTGGAACTGTGGACCTTGAAATGTTGTTCTAGTTCTCTGTTGAGAATATATTCAAACAGCTATGCTGAAATTAAATACTTCCTATTTCTTTTTATTACTGCAGCTATTTTGGGGAAAGTTTTAACTCACCCCCAGAAAAGGTTTTCTATTCTCTGTATCCAAAATCATTTGGGTTAAGTAATAAACCAAAGCACAGCCTATGAAACAACCACTTCCAAAAGATAATAAAGCCTAATAACTACAACCTACTTCTTGTATTCCACACTGCCTCTAACCTAGTTCTCTGGTTTCACTTAACCGAAGTAGTAACATCTCTTTAGCTTTGCAAACGCAGCTGATGAAAATAAACCTCACCTACTGAGATTTCACCTTTCTCCCTTCTCATCATTCTGCTTTAGCCACTTGGATCAGTATTACATGACTCACAACTATGTAAGCTCTGGAGATGATGCTGAGAAGGAGCTTCTCTTATACCAGAAGATGGCCTCTCAAGAACACTCACTGAGTAACAGGCAACAACCAGGGTAACTCAGATCACTAGCCCAAGTTATTTCACACTCAAATGAGTGAAATTTAATCTGAAGCACTTCAGTTATTCTCTTTATTACTGACTTTAGTACTAATGTAAATTTGTTTCCTATCTTTGGGAAAAGGTCAGTAGAAACAAATATTTTAATAGAAATTCTATGCAAAATAAAGGCTCTAAGAAGCCTGGATACATTTCCCTATGAATTTGAAAAGGTTTCAAACATACTAAAGATACTGCTTTTTGGCTGGTTAACTTGTTTACTCTTTGTCTTGAAATGTTAAAGACAACGTTTCCAAAATACTCTAACCTTCTGAACAAAATCTCTTTGGAATGCTTAACGTTTGTTTCATTTTGAGGCTTGAAGTAAATTTTAAGAGAGCCTTTCCCTCCTTCCTCCTTTCTCTATGTCAAAGCCGATGTTTTCTGAAAAAGTATCAGGACGCATTAATGTCACTTAACTAGCAAAATGTAACATTCAGCACTTGTGTAGAACACAAGCACTTGTTGGCATGCTTGAAGTGTTTCACAGCTAAATGCTGCCACAGTTCACTACTGCAATCCATTAATAAAAATTCTAAAAAAGAAACCCTTGAGAAAACTGAGCGAGACCACCACAATTTTGCTAATAAACTCTCAAAGCTCATTCAGTCTCAACAAGCTGCATTCTCTAAAGCTAGTTTTCTAGGCAAGGATTTTTGAGGGAGATAAATGAAGAATATAACAAAGTTGATACTTACAAAAACTTTATCCCCAACCACATTTTCCAGTTGCAACTGCCTTGTGATCTCCTTCAGGGCCACCTTATCATTAGTCTGCAGAAGCCCTGGAAGAAAATGATTTTTCATGAAGAACTGGCAGTTCTTCACTCCAAGAGGACACGTCTACAGACACCAGAAACTTATCCAGAAGCTTGTCTCCATTTCCAGCCTTTTCAAAAATTAATACTAGACGGTAATTTTCCATATGTAATAAATTTAAATTACT
Organism: Pterocles orientalis; assembly: GCA_011057875.1. Lineage (NCBI taxonomy): Eukaryota > Metazoa > Chordata > Aves > Pterocliformes > Pteroclidae > Pterocles > Pterocles orientalis. The sequence continues at coordinate 631,337 of WKFP01015240.1, read as the reverse complement.
GCAAACAATTCATTCACAACTCAACTGATTCTTAACATTTTGAAAAGTCATTAAAAGAATGCAAGTTATCTTTATACAGAGAGATACAAAGAAAGGTGTTTTGGACTTCACAGGCAAATGTGTCCCTAAGTAAGGCTAGATGACAACTGCTGAAACCCAAATTTTTGTTCATTTGGTACAATATATAACAACTGAATACAGCATAACATTTGAATAATGTTCTATTACTTGCCATTCAGATGAACTTCCAAGAGGTTCTCTCTAACTTGTTTCATTTCTCGGAGCTCTTTTAAGACACGATTTAATAACTAGAAAAAAAAATACACAATTTCCTTATAAGAAGATTAATGTATTAACAGTAAGAAAAATGCACAAATGGATGTTATCAGATAGGAAACAGTATGCGCAGTTTCATTAAGTAACAATGTTTTAGAGTATTTTCAAGAGTAAAATACTAAAGTGACAACTTGGCATTCACTATCATGACTGTAGCAATGATATTTGGTCATTCTGCTGAATTATTAGGGAAAGAAATATAAAAATAGCTTCAGTGTTTTAGTCACTAATTTTTAGGGGTAATATCTAGGGCTTTCTCCTTAATCAAAAGGAGCTTTAAGAGCTTGAGACGTGACAGAATTTGCCTGTTGATTTACATTAGTATTCAGCTTCACTGCTCCATTAGATGATGTAGAATAAAAATCTTTGAGTCTTTAAAGACACTATGCTTATTCTTTTCATCTTAAAGTTAGAAAGCACGAAGCAAAAATAAATGGCACGTACTTACACTAACTACTGCTTATAAATTTAGGGGTCCCAAACTTAGAGTTGATCAAGAACTTGTTCCTGGTAAACGTCATAACGAATTTGTATAAGTAATTTATAAGTAGATTAAATGTTAACTTTTCATTCACTTGCTGCTACTTTGCTATTGGTTCCTCAGCTGAGAATTTGCAGCTCCCATCTACATGCATGTAACATACATATATACACACATACAATTTTCTTGTCCCCAGCAGTCTTTTTTGAGAACTAATATCTTTCACTTGATGTAGAATAAGAAAATTATTAATTTCTCATATGTGATTTGCTTACTTATATTTGGGTAGGCAGGATGACAAATTTTCATTTTCACTATCCTTATGTAAAAGGTTTGGAAGAAAATTTAGTCTTTAATCAAATAATAAAAATAGTTTGAGCTTTAGTGTTTGGGGGGGGGGCTTGTGGCATTTGAGGGATTGTTCTGTGTGGGTTTTTTTTAACTCTCTTATTTACTCCTATTTGCTTGCAGTATAGAGCTCATCTATGCTTTTCTACTGATATTGTATTTAGAAGCAGATGCAGTTAGACTCCTACTACACATACCAACATTTACTATATGATACTTGGAACAAAACAGCTTATTCCCTTGTTTTCTCAAGTTTATGCCCAATAAGCAGATGCCATCCATTCTGGCTAGCCCCTTATCCAACAATCTCAATTGTGTCTTGAAAGCCTTCGCTGCAAATGCAAGAAAATCTAAAAACTATTTTCTGCACTGTGAGAGTGCTTGTTGCTTACTTACAAATCCAAAAATCTAAGAAAGGAATAATAAACTCCAGTTCAAGACTAGCAGGAAGTACACAGGTGAAGGAATCCTTATTTGCCACTGGTTCATCGATACTTTCCCTCTCCCATCCCACAGTATTTTGACAATTATCCTTCTTCGGAAGTGTGACGGCTAACAGAAAAAGGTAACAACATAGTTTTTGAAATGCAAAACGTCAAATCTATCAACAAATTGGCAGAATGATTGGTGCCAGCTGTATCATGGATATGTTTACCATCTATTAATTTATTTCTATTCGAACGTATTTAAAAGCTTGAAGGCCACTTGCTTTAGCGCTTGGGAAGACTTCCAAGGCAATTTTTCTAATTTTTCAATCTTGAATGGTTAGCAGGTTAACTTTTAAAGAGTAAGCAAAACGTGGCTTTAATTGCAAAGATGAACTCCTCTGAGGCAAGAACCATTACGGAATTGTAACAGGAGAAGTGCTGAAAGAAGGCAGAACCTATGATGTAGTCAGATCTCTGAACAACAAATGCAACTTGTTGTGAAAAAATTATTTCCACTGGACATGTTTTGGGTACATGTAACGTGCCATGAAATGTAGTGAAGCCACGCAAAGAACTTTAAAACCACGCATACTTCTGTGAGTCACAGTGAGGATGGACAGGTCCATGTTTTTGTCAGCTGCACACGAAGCTGAGCTATTTTACAAAATCACTAGGAACTCAGCATTTGAAAAATTTCAGAAGAGTGTTAGGAAACAAGTTTCTCCATGTTGTTATTCAACAGAATAAGCTCACAAGAAGTCCTAGAATGTTTTGAAATTCTACATAAACAACAAGCGATTCTCTCTTTAAGAACAGGCAGAGATGAAAATTTAGCTTCAAAAGCTCCCAGGACTTCAGTGAGGTTATCTACCTCATGCTTAATTTGGCCTTGTATAAACTTTTAAGACATATTTATACCGCAGTCTTTCCTGATCCTCGGGGTCCAATAATGAGGGCAGAATTACTTTCTCCATGAATTGTGGTTCGTTTCAGCAGTTCCAGCAGATGTCTGTGTTGACAATAGCAATAGGTTAAAAACTTAAAACCAGATAACATTCACTGAAACTATGGAAAATTTAAAGAATCTTTAGAACACAAGACAAAACTTGATACATATCAGCTTGCTCTTAGAGCCAACACTCAGGGCATGCAAAAGGCTGAATGATTAGATCTCTTAAAATATTTCAAAATATTAAAACATGCAGAAGTCAGGAATATCACTAATTCATAAAATTCTACAATTCTCCACCGTGAAAGGACAGGCTTCAATAATTATTTATTTTCCTCAAAAAAAAAAGATTGCTTTCTGTGATACCACTATAGTTCACAAAAAAAGAAGACTGACAGACACATTGAAGGGAAACCCTGACACTGATAAAAATTAATAATCTAGAGGAATATATTCATTTTGACAACCTTGATTAAACTAATTATATGCTAAATTTAGGCATTCAAAGCTTGTGAACGGTAACAATGAAACTGAACTTCAAGTTCATATTCTAGTCCCACCCAAAAGAAGGAACAAAGACCAACTCAGTGTTATCTTCAGATAGACTTATCACAGAGTACCACATTTAAGTACCTATAAAAACTACTGACATTTCCAATTCCCAAATGTTTACAAATGCACACATTTAATATGCCTTTTTTTTTTTTTTTAGTTAGAATATTGACATCATGCAATTGCTTCTAAAGGAGTGATAGAGTCATCACAGAACAGCTGTAGCAAATGCATATGGTTAGGTACACTATTTGAGAGTAAACTATAGCCCAGGGCCCTGACATACCTCGGGAAAGGAAAACCAGGAGCTGGGAAGTTCATCGTGTTTTCTCTACAGTACAATTCATCAACAGTGGCATAGTAGGTCTAAGACAGTCTGTAAATGGTTTTTCATAATTCCAATATAAAGAGAGGGGGCTTGTTTTGTAGAATACTAACATCACAGAAATAAATTTTCTCATAACAATAAACATGTCTATGTGAGCTCTGCATGTATACTACATTACACATTTTTAGTAACAGAAATGTAATTTTCCTTCCTGTAAGGGAAAGGAAACTAATACTCACATCATGTGATGTAACTTGCATAAAATTACTCTTGGAAAAACTGTTTACAAGTTACTTAGCCACATTTACTGTTTTCAGAATTTGACCTGCATCTGTAAAAAGATTAGTATTAGGGTAGTATTATTGTCACAATAGGTCCCTTCTTCCTAACTTTAACTTCTGCTTCTGGATGACCTCAAGAAGCAGCTTTGTTTTAAATATGGGTCTCTACTTCAAGAAACACGATATTGGCATCCAAGGTTTAACATTTACTTTTAGAATAAGTTACCAATAAACAGGAGAAAATCTGAAGTAAAAATAAATATTCACAAGAAAATTTAACTTTGTATTTGGTCAGGTCATTAAACATAGCCTTAGAATATACACTAAAAGTATCTTTCAGGCTCACAGAAGTGTTTCAGGAATTATAGATTTGAAACAAGGACAAGAAATACAAAACTCAGAGCCTGACAAAAGAGCAAGCAACAATTCTACAAAATCTCTTAAAAACCTGAGACAAAAATTTTAGAAGCAATGCACTGCAAGTCATTTAAGCCTGTACAATTTAGAAAAATAGAGGACACAGAAAATTTTGACTTTACCTGACTACTTTTCTACTGTGGTTAAAATAGAAATTACTCAGTATTTGAGACTGCTCACTCACCTGTATTCATGTTCAACCCTAAAGAGTTTTCCAGTAGTATAGTTGTGACAGAATCTTTCACGTAAAATTTTTTGCACCTACAGATACAACACAGGACAGAAAGAACACTTGGTGCTTCAATCACAAGAAGGTAGGCAGAATATTTAACAGACTCTTTTGTAGCAGAAAAGAGAAAATAAAATTCAATGATAGCAACATGTGTCTCTGGTCCCTTCTGCTACAGTGTCTTTCCTTCACCCCCAAAGGAATGTTATACTTGTCATCAAAATAACATCAGTAGTTCATCTAATTCATAGTGCTGCCTTATTGCCTAGCACAGGCAAGAAAACATTTACCAGCTAATTTAAAAAATAACCCACTTAGTTATTCTCCCAAATCCTCAGGAACACACTTTTTGCACCACTCGCAACAACGTTGCAGCGTACCGCCTTCAAATATTAGAAAGTATCGAATCTACAGGTTTGGGGTTTTTTAAGATTCAGTTCGGATACCTTATTGCTAAAAGGCTGGAAAGGGGGCAGGAAGTAGTATAAAACTGAAGCTAAAATATTGCTTTCTAAGGATGGACTGAATTCTATCCAGCTTGATAATTAGACAGTCCTGAAGCCCTTAACTGCACAGTGAAAACAGTTATTTTAACTATTAATTTGGTGTATTGCTTGGGATATCTTTGCACAGATGTCTGCACTGGCTTCTGCTTTCCACGTTAAGAACCATTACTTAAAATTGTATCTTCAATTCCCAAACAGCCAACTTTCAGCAACCTAGCAGATTTCTTCCTATCACTTGACTAGCAGCAGACAAATTGGACAATCCCAATTTTTAAGAATTTACAGGAGTCTACACTACTACTTCTCCCCATTCATCATTTAAGCTATTCAAAAATACCTGCATACTCCATCCTTTTATAATGCTCAGTGTCCAACTTAAGTTCTCATTGTCAAAGAATTTCAGATTAAATTCCAAACTGTGAATGAAGTGATTTTCCTTTAAAAAAACACCTTGCCTTTCAGTCTAAGTGAATGTCCATCCGACCTAAAAACTATATCATTATCATGCACATCTGTGTCATTACTTTTCCATTCTCTCAGTCCGAGTTGGCTCATTTTCCCCCATGTGATTTTTCAGTTATTTTTTCTTCTACTAAAGTCTTACTGACTTAATTTCCAGACTTATTCTTTTTTAATGAGCAATCTATCTGAACAGTCAACATTGTCCATTTACAAGTGAAAAAGTTTTCCCCCATAAAGGGATTTTATAAATAAATGAAGGAAAGATATTAAAACACAAGAAAGCACTGAACCAGAGCTAATTCATTACAAGATCATCACAGTTTTCAATTAGCCACTTTGAGAAAACAGATGAATAAACCTTACAAAAATAAACCTGAAAACCAATTCATCAGTTGCCGTCCTGCCTAACCTTTGCTGTTAAAAAAGAGTCACCTAGATTCTGATACACCCTACAAACCAGAAGATAAAGAATCTGATTAGATAAAAATAGATTTATGCAAATCTATTGCCACAAATGGCTGTAAAAGCACAAGACCATCCTTTACCACTTTTAATAAGACTCCAAAAAGTAGATCATTACTATAACACTTGAAGCAAGCAAACATCAGGTGAGAAGCTGAAAGAAATACAGAACATAAATACAAAAACCATTTACAGCCCTAGAAATTACATCAAGTATCAGTACATGCCTTTTTAACTGGTCTAGTAAAAAAACCCAGAATGATGTGAACGGCAGAGGATGGAAAAGTTTCATAACTTAAAAACAAAGTCAGCTAGTGAATCCGTCACTGACCTGTGAAATGCATTCTCCATTTGTTCCACTGCTCTCCTTTGACTTACGTTTACTCATTGCAGAAGTTTTAATCTTTAAATAAGAGAATATAAAAGTTATACTAAATCACTTTCTTTTCCAAACAATTACATTAGTCAGAAACAGTACTTAGATGTTAGTAAACTAAATTTAGCATAGCAAACACAAAACACTTGCTCATTTGTAAGAACTTCAAGTTGTAATGAACATCCTTTCTTAACTGATAAAGACACAGAAGTTCACCTTACTAGTGAGGAAAAAAAAAAACCCTGAAGCATTTTTAGTTTATTTCTGATTAGATAAAATCCAGGTTTATACACAACCTCCAAATAGCATTTGCTTTAGGATGCTTTTCAACACAATGCAAACGGTACCCAATGCACCTGACATGAAAGTTTTTCTTCAAGTTTTCTTCCAAGTTTTTTCTAGCAGGATCTTAACAGCAATGATGACATTCACAAGCCTGTGAACGACATGCCAAGTCCCGCTAAGGCAGCACAGCTACACAGCAGCCGATCTCGCACAGCACCAGCAGTGGCACAGTTCATGCACTGACGCTTCAAATACATTATTGTGAGCAACCACATCGATACTCTGAGTAAGCTGCACTAAGAAGTGACATTTATACACCTTCTCTGGCCAACCACCTAGGGGAATCTACTCATTTTAATTGCACTTAAAGTAGTTCAAAACAATGTATTTATGGAACAAGCCACAGGCAGGTGGTAAGAGGAAGTCACAACAGTTTTTTCCAGGAACAATGAGCTACCCATGTTGACACCGGTGCAGCTTGCAATAATAACCACAGTGCCACTCCAGACAAGCAGCAAGAGTTAAAAATAATCCACCTTCTTTGTGTTCACAGAAAGCCTCCAAGCCTTGCTCCACAACCATTTAAGCTTATTTTAACACAGCCGTTTCCCTCTTTTCCTAGTTTTGCTCCTTCTATCGTAAGCCCAGCATCGTTCAGTCCCCTGGCACATCAGCTATGGACGAGAGCGGCTGCTGAAAAAACTCATGAATAAAGCAGTAACTACGGGAGAAGAGGCACACGAGTGCAAGGCACTGGAACACAAAGCCGGGGAAGCCGAACGGAAGCCTTTAGATTAATTAAACTGGAGAGCAAGAGCAGCACGGGTACAGGACGAGCAGCACGCCCGTTCCGGGGGCTCAGAAAGCCACATCGAAGCACCGCAGCCGCCCAGTGCCGCCCACAGCCGCCCCTTCCCACGGGAAAACCCCCCCCCCGGCCGCGCCCAGCACCGTGTGCGCTCCCCGGAGGAGCCGCCGCTCCCGCCTCTCCCCCCGCGCCTCAGATGCCACCGGAGACCCCGCGGCGGAGCGGCGCAGAGGGGCCGGCCTACGGCAGCGAGCCAGCAGCCGCCCTCACAAGCCAACCCTCGGGGACCCGCGGCGCTACCAGAGCTCGGGGGGAAGGCGAGGGGTCCTCCTCCTCGCCCTCCCGCCACCCCCCCCGCCGCGGAGGTACCGAGCAGCCGGCCCCGCGCAGCGCCCGCCGCTCCCTCACCTCAGGGGACGCGACAGCCGAGGACCTCGCGCCACCCGCCCAGCTGCCAGCCTCCCGGCAGCCCCCGCGCTCCCCGCCCCCCTCACGTGACAGCGGCCTGCCTCCCCCTCATTTCCGCCCTGGCCTCGTCCACCACTTCCTTCCGCCCCGCAGCCGGATCTCCTTCCGGGTGCGCGCACAGCCCTGTGGGAAGGCACGTCCCTCCCTCTCCCTCTCTCTCTCCCCCCCCCTCCCCGCGGCCTCCCGAGCTCCCCCGGGGCGCATGCGCAGTGGCTGCC
>WKFP01015240.1:598221-623383 GCA_011057875.1 Pterocles orientalis | reverse complement strand
CCTGTCACTTTCTGCCCCTTCTCAGCGCTGGGGGATCCCCCCCCACACGGTCCTGTCGGAGCTTTGTTGTCGCTGGGGTGAGGGTGATGCTGTGGCCGCCCCGGGAGCTGCTTCTTCAACCCCCCCAGAGCCCCAGGTCGGGGAAAAGGGGGGTAGTGTCCTTCCTCAGCTGGGGGAGCGGTGTTGTGAGGAAAGTTTGGGGTGGTTTTGGTGGGTGCTGATCCCCGGCTTGTCCTGAAAGTGTTTACCTCCCCGCAGGAGGGGTTTGGGGGGGCTGAAAGAAGGCTGGGGTGTTGGGGAGCCCTTGGGATTTGCTCCCCCCCTGCCCAGGTTGGGCTCTCTGCGGCGGTTTCAGGCCCTTATTGGAGTTATTAAAGCCCCTGCGGTCGTTAAGGCCCCGCTTGTACAAAGACCCACTTGTGAGCTGAACTTCTAGGGATCGCCCAAGAGCTGGACCTGTGATGAACGTCAATGTTTGCAAGATGGGGATCGGGGCTGCGCGTTTGATAGCGGGACGGGTGGTTATCGTTGGCGGCCGGCTATATTTGGTCAAGGGTTTGCTCAAATATGTATAGATGTCGTGATGTGTTTTTCCCTGGCCTTCTGCTGGGAAGGCCAAATGTCTCCATCCTCGCTTACGATGTTGCTGTTTTGTTCGGTCTGGTACCACTGGTAGGCTTGATCTGGTAATTTTTTTCTCCTAGTTAAAAGGAAGGTAGCATGTCAAAATGTCTGAAATAGTTTAAAATGTAAGGGGGCAAACTAAATGCCTAACTCAAGGAAATATTGGAAGGAGCCTTGTAGAGAATTGCAAGAATCCAGAAATAAGAGTTTGGGTGTTAATGGCAAGTTGAAATAAGAGGTCTCTACCTAGGTAGAATTTTTTATATTGAAATTGTTGTTGTCTGCTTATTTCTGGAGCTTAATTATGTCCTTCGTAATTTTAAAAAGATGGTTCGAGTGCTCAGTTTATTAAGTACCGTGGAGCGTGCTGAACTGTGAAGTAGGCCATGAGTATGTGTTTCGGTGGGGCATCACGTTTAAATGGTGGTGAGCAGAGAGCACGTGTCACCTCTGCCTCGTGCTGGATGGACAGCCCCAAGAAAGAGCTCTGCTGAAGCGCCTTGGCATCTCCCATTTCTAATTTGTACATACGTGTCTTGTGCAAAGCAGCAATTTTGTGATGAAACTGGGAAGAGTTTGAGAAAACCGTAATTTGATGGGGTGGAAAGAACGAAATAAAAGTAGAGTTGGACCAATACTTAAGAATATTGTGAAGAAGAGTTGAAGGTAGCAGCCATCACTAGTTCTTTCTAATAGTTTGCCATTAGTTTTCTGTCAGCTTGTAAAAACAAGATTACTTTGGTTTTAAGTGTGAAAAAATTCAACAGCAATAATGATCGTCAAAAACTGCAGATTTGTGTATAAAAACACCGTTCTTTAGGTGTATGACTCTTTTATTTGGTTTACTACAGTAAAGAGTTGGACAGCAAAAGACTGTCCAGAAGTAAAGGACACTGTTTCCCTTTTTTTCTTTTTTTTCATGACAGTCCTTCCTTTCTCAACCTGAGATACCATTGATCTGCTTTCGTCTATACACAGAAACCTATAGCAGCTTCAGGATTATGCTCCCAGTATGTGTAGAGCTGCAGATCCGCCTGCAACTTTCATGGCCTACAGCTGATGAGATGTATTATTTATTACTGGGACTTAACGCTTTAATTTCTTCGTGTTTTAATGTTAAAAATAGGTATGAATTGTTTTAATATGATTGCTCAGTAAGTACCATAACAGAATTCTAAAGCTGGGCAGAAAATTTGAGATTTTCTCTTACTTTAAATCCCAGAGATAAAATTATTGATAAAGCCTTCATTTCCATAGGCTGATTTGGGGGAATTAGGTAAGGAAGGTCCATCCTAAGAAACCAGTGGTGGGTCTGGGATTCTGAGTTGTGTTGGAGGCAATTTCTGCAGCACTTAGCACAAAGGGGTCTAAGGCTAATATGGGGCTTCTGGCTGCTGTCACAACAACCTTCTAAGAACAGAAAGAATTGAATCTGTCAACCAGTGTTAAGGAAAACTGTGTGTTATTAACATCTATCACTAAAGGGCAATACGGTTTTGTTTTGTTTGGGTTTTTTAAGTTCTTTTTGCTGTTACTATGAATGCGTATTTACAGTTGCTGATTGGTTTTAGGAGAACTTTGTGCATATTTTTCAGTTGTTAATCTTTTGAGCCAAAATTAATAATTATTTTCCTGTATTCCAGGTTAGTGGCTTCCTAGACTCTAGGTCAGAGAGATTGTTTTGAATTAGCAAGGAACCTGCCATGGAAAAATGTAGGCTGTGCTAGACATAAAGATGCTGTTCAGGCCAGATTTATGTTTGTTTTTAATGGTCTTTCCTTGGAGTTTGCTGTCTTACCTTTCTTTGTAGATGAATGTGTTGGTTCCTACTTAGACTAGGGAGGCGGATGTTCAAAGAGAATCTTTATGATGCAATACTTTCAAGAATTTAACTTTTCTTCACTTGCAGTCCTTTCGTTTGTCTTTGGCTGTGGAGGGATCAGTCTTTCTCCTTGTTAAAAAGCAGTAAAGATCTTGGCATAAGTAACAGTCCACTTGAAAATGGAATGCCTTGGTTTTCAGCCGGGTTATTTAATTCTGTTTGTCAGTAGATTTCTTTTTTTTTTTTTTTCCCCTACTGTGGTGATTCCTTGTATGTGGAAGATCAGAACTTGAATACGGTCTGTAACTACAAAATTAGTTTCTGAGTCAGCAGCGAGTGCTTCTCATGGATGATGTTCTTTCTGGGAAGCAGTAGACCAGGTGGGTGGCCCCCGGTGCCCATCTGGAGCTTCACTAGTGTCAGTGTGTCTTTTCTATGGGCTTAGGAGACCACACGCACAAAGCAGTTTGCAAGAGAAGAATCTCATCGATTAATGACTGGGATCACAAATTTTGAAAGTGACCAAGCTTCCTTTTCAAAAATACTGTTAAAACTTTTGAAAAGTAGGGAGTTCTGTTTCTTCTTTAGGCTTGTCTGGGGGCTTGGTTTTGTTTGGTTGGTTTTTTTTAAGGACCCTGTGTTGGTTTCTGTTTTGTCCTGGTGGAAGTGGGTATCAAAGTTACCACTGATTTTAACAGTAAAAAAACCAGGATACGGTTTTGAATGCTCTTATGCCATTAAGGACCTGTTTATTCTTTTTAAGAGTTTAATGTTTGAAACTGCAGGCTTTCACTGGCTTCTCTTTTTAATTATTTTTGGAACTATTAGGTGGAATAATACTGCCCAGTCAGTTTCAAATAGGCCTGCACAGGCACCAAAGTCTGAATTAGGAATAAAATTTTGGAAGAGCATTGGAGCTAGCTTTCAGGGTGTTTAATTTTTATCTATGTAACTAGAGATGAACCAAGTGGGATGCTAATAAAAAGCAGCAGTTAAGAAATTAAGAAGTGCTGACTCCTTTCCTCTCTTCAGATTCCAAGTTCTTTATTATAGCAATACCTATTTTTTGATGAATCATCTAGAACGGAGTTCAGACTGTATTATTTTTAAATTGAGGTAAAATTTGTCAAAACCACTTAGACTACAATATTATAAAGTGTATAAGTACATATGCATATATGTTTAGCTTCATACACAAATGTGCATGTGTATATCGAAACATATATTAAAAAAAAGTAGAAAAAGTCTGTATTTTGAAACAGTACTTAGAGTGACTGTGTGGCTCCATTGATCTGTGTTTCGAGCCTTTTACCCCAAAGTTGTTGTTTTGATCTGGCATATGGCAGCAGGAATCAGTCATTACTGTGAGATGGCTATTCATAGACCTTTTTGAAATGAGTTGATCATCTCAGTTTATCTGCAGCTTGACAGGTGTTCCCAGCACAAAAATCTCCATTACCTCCCGTCTTTCCCATGGGAATGACTAAGGAACAAGTCATGGAGCGTGGCTTTGAGTGTTGGTTCGTTGGGTTGGAGCTGAGGAACATTGTAGAGGGCAATACAGAGATGCCCAAGATACATTTAGCACTTCGTTGGGTTTTGGTTTTGTCTGTGGTTGGTTTTTTGGTTTGGGGTTTGTTGATTTTTGTTTGGTTTTTTTTTTCCCCAAAAATCTTCTGTTTCAGGAGCTTTAAATTTACTTTAAAAATTAAATGGTAAAATGTCTGGAAATTCTTGTTGAGGTTTCTAATAACTTTATCAAGGAAAGAATAAAGGCTTTCATTTGTTTCTCTGGTAAAATTCTTCACTGTGCTGTTTTCATTTTATTTTTTAATTTCTTCTACAGAAAAAATATTTTAGAATAAAGTAAGAAAACACGATTTAAAAAATTTATATCTTGTCACAATGTCTGGTCACTAAGACCCGTAGAAGCAATGTGTTAATTACATTATTCCTATACGAGGTAAATTTGAAGCCCAGGATTAAAAAAGTATAGATATTCTCATAATTTTTCATTAGTTTACATTTTCAGTGACATTAAATCCAAAATTATTTTGGTGACTCACTGAAGGAGGAATAATCTGAAATGTAAATAGCATCTTAAATATTAGGGCCCTTGGTTTGCGACGTCGGTACCGTGGCCTCGCTAAGAAAAATTCCCAAGTGAGGGAACCAGAACAGTTGTCAATTGTTTGCACAGCAAATCCTGTTGGATCAAATGGTGATATTCTCAACATTTAGATAAAGAGAGGCTTGCAATAATGTTGCCTTGTACCCTGCTGCCAAAGGAAACAAATGTGCTATAAGTTAGGAGAAAAGTGAAAGTCGGCCAAATGGAAGGTCGGCCTACATATCGTAAATATAGATAGTCTAATTTTTCCATTCATGCTGCCTAATGTGTCAAAAAACATGTAAATTAAATTTCAATTTGCCAATTTTAGACTTTTATTTTCAAGTTCTGGTAGGTCATTGCCAGCACATTATTTAAGATTATCTGTTGTGACAAACTAAACTCATTATAAAAATGTGTCAAACATTTGGGTTTGTCTCATTCCTTAGACGCCTTACCTGTATGTCTTACGTACATTGTTACATGTGTACCCATGCACACATATTTACACGCATAAGTGTGTGTGCACGTTTATGCATGTATATGATGAGCCCCGCCAGAATGAGCACAAATTCCGCCTGTTTTGGTAGGACTCAAGCTGTAGCGTTGACAGTAACAAGCGGCTGGCACTGGCTTTATATTTTGACTGTGTTTGCACCAAGTATATATTTTAAATTTATTTAATTTTTTACTTTTGAGACTGATGCAGTGAAGATTTATGCATCTATTTAATTTTTTTAATAGCATGCTGTTGACTTAAGGATGCAAGTTTTATTTATTTTATATGTATTTAGAAGACAAGCACAAAAAAAGTTTTGGATCCTCTCATCCAGCCCCTAGATGAGAGGAAGAATTTTTTAGTAGCTGCTATTTTTGTAAGAAAACACTGCAAAAAGTGGACAAATGACATCATTGATTAAAGAAACAAAGTACTCAGAAATCTGTAGTGAGCTGATTTTTTTAGAACAGAGCTTCCTTTTGTCTTTTATGGGCTTGGGGGCAGAAGGGGGGATATGTTGTCCCTTTGTAATCTCTATGGGGAAGAAGCTCGGCTAAAATTATGAGGAGGATCAGATTTAAGGGGTAGACATGTTGTATAAAATTGGTGATGCATCATGTTTTTGTTGTGTTGTTCTTGAGTATGGCTACTTGAAATATTAAATGATCTTAAAAGATCTGCTGATATTTCAAAATTCAGTAACTTTTCTTGATGCATTTTGAGGCTTTTTAAAGATATTCTTTCAAAATATTTTTCTTTTAACATTTTGTCACCCAGGAGTTCTTACCGAAGGGTTTCTTGGCTGTTTTAGAAACTGTAATCTAGTTAAAAGGTTTGTTTATGCTTCCCATCTCTGTTCTGCTGATGGTATTAGAGCGCGGGCCAGAGCCAGGCAGCGAACTGTTTATAGCAGTCAAACTTCAATTAAAGCTGCAGCCTGCAGTTTACTAAATATCAATATGTTCATGGCAGCTGCAAATAATTGCAGAAAAGATGAAAGTAGAGTGGTAGCCTATGATTTCTCTCTCTCTCAATAAATTCTTTTTCACTTGTTGTTCTTTTCATATTTAGAATCCTGCATATACTTTCAGAAATGCTTTGCATCGGCTGTTGTCCAAGCTCAAAGTACCGTTGGCTTTTATCTCCCGAGATGACTTAAATGCTGAGGGCTGTGAGGTCCCACCTCCTCAGGGTAGCAAGAATGTGCTATACTTAGTGGACAATAACTCAAGAATTTCTGCGTTTAAAAAAAAAATGCGAACTAATAACATAGATTTCATTTAATACTTTGAACTTCAGGCTGATGTTTGGGTTTAAGGATTATGTATTTAAAAATATGTGAATTGTTGGAGCCTTTTAAAACACGCGTGGTTTTCCTTGAAGTCTGCCTTGGTGTTATTAAGTAATAAAGCACGAATGTGTCTGTAGGCCATCTGAACTGAAGAAGCAAACCATATCTGGCCTGTAGGCTATTGGTTCCTCACCTCTGTTTTAAAATTAGTAAAATCATTTGCAGCGTGATTCATTTCTAAAAATTACTTGTCCATCTGTGCAGAGCGTACTAGCTATAAAGTTGCAGCGCTCAGTGCGATAGTGTTGATGTTTTTTTCTGAAAGTTGCATTACTCTTGTAACATCTTTATTGTAGTTTTTGTATCACACTTTGGCCAAATTATTCTTTGAAAAATAGGTTTGTGTTAGGCATGTACTTTGCTGTGTAAGGTGATTTTAATTTTTTGAAATGTCAATAAAATATTTGTACTCTTGATATTTTGTTATTAAAAATCTATCTATGAAATCTTTAAGGAAAAAAATAAAAGGTCTATTCTGTTTTCTCTGATGTCAATGCTAAAATATTTATTAACTTCCTTGGGTGCTGGGTAAAGCCCTAAACCTGAATTTTTCATGAGTTCTAACTTCACAAAGGTATTGGGGAATGAGCAGTTCTAACCATGTAATGATCCCAAAAGCTGGTCGTTAGGCAGCTTCTTAATCAGCTGGTATGTGGATTCCTAGTGGATCACCTTACATATTTAGCTTTCTTCCTGTGCGTGTGGTTTTTGCTGGTCTTTTTCCCATGCTCCTTTTCTTAACAACTTCACAGTTGTGAATCAGTCTTAATCATTTTTTCTAACTAAAGTCATTATCTGATGTAAGAGTTCTGCTAAGAATCCTTAGACACATGGTGGGGTAGAACTTAATGAGCATGTTCCTGGAACTAAAAAAAAAAAAAAAAAAAAAAAAAAAAAAAAGATAAACCAACAAACCCCAAACCTGTTCCAAAATAATTAAATGTATGTTTTTCTCTAAACTGCAATAGCTGTACTTCATTGTTTTAAATAAATATTCTGATACAGTTCTGCCAAAAACAAGAAAAAGGGATTTGTTCAATCAGCTGAAATAGAATTATCTGCAAAATAGCAATGAGTTACCTATGCATTTTCCCGGTGATTCAGCATTTGATGAATAATATGTTCACAAATGATTGCTTTAAGTTAGAAAACCAGATTTGAGAGGATTTAGTTTTTTATTTAGATTTTAGATAGTAATATACTGGTCAAGCGACTGTTTGACTTCAGCCAGGTTGGAGGGGAATCTAACAAGGTGAAAATGCCTGTTCTGCGTGAAATATAAATACATGCGCAGGAAATAGATTAGTCTCTGATAATCTTTCCTGTTAGGTGTTTTTGTCACTCTTATAAAATACAAAATTTTAAAAATCAAACTTAATTGCTTTGGATAAAAGTGAGGAAAATAATAAATTTCTGCAACATTCTAGTATGAAGTATGAACATGAAGATGTTAAATGTTTGAGTGCTGGCCTCATTTTCATTTGTAAGCAGGGAAGTTTACATTACTTTTACATTTTTGTTTTCCATAACTTTTACTTTTTATTTTATTTTAAAGTAGAATGCCTTTTCTGCATTGAAGAGTAGAAGTCATACATTCTGTTATCTAGTAATTTATTTTTTTTTTTAGTATTACGTACTGTGTTTTGATGCTGCCGTTATAATGTTAAAATTTAATCACATGGTTTTGGTAAGAAAACTTTAAAATAATGTCTGGACAGAACATTGTGTTTTTGTAGAGAAGATAATTGCTCTCCTAAATTTGAATAGCTTGTGTTTGTACGTATGTGGCTTTTTTTGAGGCTGCTTCATTTGATGGCGTTATTTCATAGGCATTGCTTCCCTTTGAGATGGATGGGACTTGTATGTCTCTGGGAGCTGAGCTTGTGTCTGGTAGTGGAGTGTAGCATGTTTTTCTCTGTGCAGTGGAAAAAGAAGTTTATGACTTGGGCAAAACACTTGCCCCATTTCTGCAGAGACTTGAGTGTTTAGTGTCCAAAAACTTTTTCATAAATACAGCTATAGAATACCTAAGGCTATTCAATTCATCTTTTCAAGGGCAACGGATTTTTTTCTTTTCTTTCTTTTTTGATTAAATTTTTTCAGAAAGGAAGCTGTCAGAGCTAACTTTATAGTTTTTCTTTGTTGAATTGACACTCTATAAAATTTTATTTTGGCAGATTTGATACAAGAAGGAAGAAAACGATAGACTACAAGTAGGGCACAGAAGAAAGTTGTAGGTTATTAAATCTTTTCAAGGAGAAAAGGAAGTAGTTCAGTGTGTTCACAGAGGTTCCTGTGTCAGCATTTGAGAAGCCTGGAAGAGATTATCTTCAGCCAACAGTAGGTAACGAAGGACAGGATGTGAAGGGAACACTGAACTACCAGCATGAAGGAAATTTGAGATATTAGCCTGATTTAAAACTGGTTTTGCTTTAGATGTCTTCTTGCTCTGTAGTTCTTGAGCTACAGTGTGAGTTTTGAGCACACAGATTAAAAAGTGAATGCCAGGGTCTTGAAACAGACCTTTTAGTGGGCTTTTTGCTATTTTTTTTTTTTTGAGTGAATTCATCATTAAGGAGAAATGATAGCAATACAACAGATACTTTGGAGCAATTCAACACTTCACTTACCTGTTTGGTTTTGGGGTTGTTTTTCCTCCCCATACTGTTATCCACATCCTCGTACATTTTACTTAGAATTGGCCCCTGTCTTGAGGGCATGGACAGTATTAATAGAATTAGTTAAGGGTCACTTGGCCAAAGGGTTCATGTCCTAATCTCTCAGCTCAGTTCTCTCTGGCAGGTGAGTTGGGCATTTAGGCCCGTGTGTCGCTCCACCTGGGGCACTGATGTTCTGCTCTGGACCCCACTGAGATCTGTCAGCTGGATTTTACTTTGTCTCCAGCAGTGAATTTGTCAAAAGGACATCAACATTTGAAAAAAATAATTAGCTGTCACCCAACCCTGTGAATTGGTAATGCTTCTGGAACGTACGCTGAAGAAAGTGGGGTGTGTACGTATTGAAGAGCGGAGCAGGTGGAGCCAGGTAGGCTGTGCTGAAGCTATCAAGTCTGTAGGATCAGTCATGTCCTTACCAGTTGAGACTTGTGTTAGACTTGCATGTATCGTGAACATTTTTCTTTACTCAGATGCCATTCTCACAGAAAATTGCTTGTTATTTTAGGTGCATGGGATTTGCCTGGCTAGGGTCTTGGCTGTTACTGACCCTCTGTTATCAGCATATAATAATGTTACAGAATATACTTATGCAAAGGCTGACACAAGTATGAACGTGGATGGAGCCTCCCTGCAGAGCCCAGTACCTCAGCAGTGCTGTCTGTAACCCAGCTGTATCTTGCAGTTTCACTTTATTGTTGCTAACTTTCTGAAAACATAACTGTTGTAGCCAGCCTGTGGATTATTACACTGTGAAAGATTGTTTTTCCTCCTTAAACCCACTTGCATGAGTGTTCGCTGTCACTTTTTTTAAGCTCAGGTACAGCTGATTCAATTATGTTCTTAATTCTGCCTTTTTTCAGCCACTGCCAAACCCTGATTCTGCCACTGCAGGGTGGGCTGCACCTGCACGGGGCTGAACTGCTGCTGTTTCAGCAAGTTACGAGCAGAGGTTTTGGGAGAATTACAGCTGGTTTTCCACCAGCCCTTTCTGACTTCTAGAAGACACTGGCTCCTCTCAGAGGGGAGTTGTTACGGCAGGCTGGAGAACTCTGTAGTTTCTGTAACTGGCTTCTGATGCAAGGCAGTTGAAATGAGATTAAATCGTACAGATGTGAGTACTTGAGAACTTTTATAAAGTCAGGCGTACATGGAACTTTTCTGAGGGCATGCCACGTGCCTTTGGTCTAGCCAGGGAAATGAGAAATACTACAGCAGCCTGAAAGCAGGTGGACATTATCCAGGCTGCAATACTTTAGGAATCGGACCTTGTATTTTGGGAACTTGTCATTTCTGCAGTCATGGAGATGCTCATGAAATATGCCACATTCAATGCACAGTTTATTGAGCAGCTTACTGACAAATAGAACAAATGTCTCCTGAGTGATACCTGGTTTTGGAGAGGATGGTCTTCCCTGGGTTAATCGTGTTCATATCTGTTCATGAAATTTCACTTGTGAAGATTATTTACATGAATACCACAGAGTTCCTGGTGTGGCCGTGCTTCAGTTACAAACCCAGCAGTTACTGGATGATGTACTTTTCATATTTCAAGTTAAAAACCTGCCATTTGAATACTGTGAAGCCAGTGTGATCTATATTGCTGTGTCATGCTATGCTCTGCACTGTAATTGTTGTAATCTGAAGTGGACAGAAGATGCTCCAGCATGCACAGTTCAAACGGGTACAGCTGTCAAATTATGGGATGGGTCCAGGGGAGCAAGGAACACTGCTTTATGTTAATATCTTTGCCTTGCGTGAAGATCTAGAAGGAGAGAACCCAGTGTGGTGGTAAGGAGAATGTGCTGTTCTCTTGCATAGCCTTTTGGGGTTTTTTTAATGTGCTGGTTTTATAACCCCTCAGACTTTTCAATAATGGCATGAGATGGGTGCAGGTTCCTGATTCTTCTTCAAAAAATTAAAACTACATTGTATTTAAAAAGGAGAAAAAAAATAACAAAAGCAGTAAACTAACAAAAAGTACACAGAAAAGTGTTCCGGGTTCATGTCCACTGATAAATTCATAGTAGAACAGTGTAGTAAACCAAAAATGGATGTAAAATTGTGCCCTTGGAGAAATTCCACAAGGAGTCCAGAATAGTGACTTTTTCTGCACTGAGACTTCTGCTAGATTTATATGGTCTGCAACTTTTCTAGCACAGAGAGAAGGGCCTGGATCAATGATTTGATTTACCAATTTAGACATTAGTTTTTATTTTTAAGTAAGTGATGTCTCAAATTTTTGCTGTAGAGGTTTGGGAGCATCTTGGAATAAGGAATAAATGAACAAAGAATGCAACTGAACTAAGACCAACAGAAGCAAAAAAGGTGAAAAGCCACAACCAGGGAGGGAGGATGAAAAGGAGGGTCATAAATGGTTTGTTGTGTGGTACACAGGTTGTTAATGCTGTTAATGATTGAACTGTTTATGGGGGATTACAAAGGGTTAGTAAACTACTCTGCTCAGGAATTTGACTGAATCTGACAGAAATGAGCAAAAGTAAGTTTAGCAGGGTGCGGAACTCGGGCTGGGAGATTAACCAGCCAAAGTCATTCTCCCTGGTGAGGCTGCCCAGGGTGAGGAGCCCAAATACAGAAGGCTTCAGGGTCCTTCTTTGCTTAAATCAGCAATTGAACGTATTCAGACCGAGATGCTTCTCTGATGCTAATAACTATATAGTACTATTAAGTTACCAGTGTGGTAGGGTTACAAGGAGCGTGGAAGTTTACAGAAATATGCAGTAGTACTTGCTAGACCTGTAAATCTAGTTTGGGGGTTGGGTTTTTTTTTGTTTTTTGTTTTCTAGGTTTTTTTTAATAAATGCAAACTCCCTAGAATCGACTGATTGTTACATACTTGTCTTTGCTTTGAGTCCATCTTAGTTGCTATGGAGAAGATCAGGACAATAGTGTTACTAATACTTTGCAGTTAAGGACATCCAACTTGTTACTTGCAAGATCCCTCATAACTGTAATGTTAAAGTTTAAAAACTGGAGGTCACTTCCCCTACTCCATCGTAATAAAGGTTACAGCTACCATTTACTTGGATGCAGCTCTGGCTGCTTCTCTTCTGATTGTTGTAGGCTCACTGACTCAGATTCCTGGGTTGTGTCCCTACGGGTGGTGACCTTAAAGAGGACTCAGAGGAGTACTATGACTTGTTCTGTCTTTTGTTTTGCTGTTCCAGTCTGGAATGATACTGCTCCTGTTCATAAACCTATCGTGCAGAATCTGATCATGAGGTCTATGTTTAGAAATCAAGGAGGAACCTTTCAAACTCCCCATAGTAGACATGGGAAGATGATGAATATCCAGGCTTGCCATTTCCCAACAGAAGAGGCTCTTCAGTTTCTAAACACATTTTTGTTGTTGCACACAGCAGTATGATCAACCTGTACCTCTGTTTGTGTTTTAAGTAAGCTAATGTGTGTTTCTGATGTTTCTCCCAAAGTCATAGACTCATTTTCACTCTCAGTAGCTTTTGGACATGTTATTCTCAATGGTTGGCTGTAGAACAGACCGTTGGAGTTTGATTCATATAGATCATGCAAAATGGTGAAAAAGTTTAAGCAGTGCTAGTTAGGAGGGGAATAACGAGCAGATAGCAAAGCTGGAACATCTTGGCCATTGTAAGAATACTTTATGGTATTGAATTTTACACACCCCATTTGTGCAAAAGTCATTAATCCAAACTACACGTTTGTACGTGCTTTTACATCACCTATTGATGATACGAAGTTGGGGGCACAACATGTCTGTGAGTAGAAGTGTTGGCACATTCTAAATGGTAATGCAACCACAATCAATGTATCAAGTCAGCACAATTTACATTAATTAGCGAAATTCATCAGCTGCCAATCAAAGTACTGTGAGCTCCAGTTTTGGCTGTCAGTTTATGCTTACTGGGGCTAACCTGAGTATGGTAACTCAAGGGAAGTACCTGCTAGCTGCTCGGGGGTGCAGTAATTTGAGCTGACTCTTACTGTGAAGGTGAGCGATTGCTTGCAAGGAAGCTCCCGACGCTTAAAAGTTGTTCCTGCAGCAAACTGTGACAGTATTTGGTATGCATGCTCTCTGCTCTTGGCATGTTATCTTCTGGGGCTGCTCTGCTCCTTCGTAATATGATGTGCAGTATGGTAAATACAGAAGTATAATAGTGCAGTGATGAATCTATCAATTAAGGACAAATGTCCCTTGGTTTTGTTTTTCTCAAGTGGTTCTAAAATTGATGTAAAATGTTGCATTAAACCTTAGTGTATGAAAGCAGAGATCGATACACCGCTTTGCTGTCTGAGTTTAGGTTCCTCTGTGAACAGGATTTTGGGGAAATAGGCTTATCCTCTCCCTTCCCCCAGAAAAACAACCAGAAATCTGCTTCTAAAAACTTCTGAATTTTTGCAGTTGGGAAGAAGGGAAAGTAGATGCGGCTGAATTGTCTCTGTCTAGCATTTCAAGGTATCATTTAGGCATATTTCATGGTACAGTTGTGTTCTGCAGAAGTCATAGTATCCATACTCATCAATAATTTGTGCTTTTTCTGAACTGTCCTCCTTTAGAGCCTGCTTTGTTAGCAGTATGTTCAGAGTGAAAACTCTCTTGATAAACTCGGGTTTAGTGGTTGATTGATGAGCAGCTAGGTTAGGAGCTATGGCCTCCCAAACACCTCCTGGGCTTCAGTGGTGGAGCTGGAGAGTGTCTGCATTGTCCCTTCCATGAAGGAGATGAGTGATAGTATCACGTTCTCTGTTCTGGGTGTGGATATTACTAATTTCTGCCTTTTTCAGTACAATTCACAAGTTTTTCTGGCATTAAACTAGGTTGTCTCAATTTGGGTTTTTTTCCATCTGAAAAAAAAAGGGTTTTACTGCAACAGAAAAGTTAGGGAAAAGTTCTCTTACATCAGGGTGCATGTATGAAATGGTGTCTAGGTACCCACCTAACAGTTGTGCAAAATAGTTTGTAGAGATGGTAAGTGGTGGAAAGTTGCTGTTGCCTGTTCTATGAAGATGCAGAGGAGAAAGAATGTCTGATTAGGACTTGAATTACAAACTACTGAGAAAGCAGGCTGGAAGTTCTCTAGCCAACGCTAGTATTTATTGCCCAGGATACATATTTGTGTTATGCTCTTTAAGAGACGGCGGTGTCAGAGGTTCACCTCCCTGTTGGGATGTTCCTGACAGAGGATGCAGTAGGTTCTTCTGACTCGTGATGGCTGTAAATTCACAGGTAAAGCGGGTTTAGCTTTCTGTCTCAGTCAGGCTTGCCTAACGTGTTTAAAAAGACCTCTTCTGATGCATCTGAGTGAACTCTAACACTGCAGAAAACACGGCAGTGGGCTCTGCTCTAGCTGAATGAGGGACACAGATATGTTATGGGTGCTGCAGGGTATCCTGTGTGCTTTGCCGTCTCTTCCTGCTGTTGTACTTGTGTCACTGGGCTGCGGTACAACCGCCTGAGCCACCTCCCTCCCTTTGCTCAGCAAAGCCTGGATGCAAGCAGGGCATGGTGTTGTTGTGGTTGGTGAATCCCTCCCGAGTCGTAAAGTGATGTAACTGTGTGACAAGGTGTGTTTAGATCCTGACAGAACTTTTCAGTTACCAGTCGTGTGCGGTACTGTGTAACACACAAACGTGAATTTGTCATAAAGACCCAACGGTTGGGAAAGGAAAGGGACATTGCAAGCGTATCTGGAAGATGAGTGTGTAAACCCAGAGGAGTTTTGTGCCAGAACCTTTCTGAAATGGAAGGTGTGGCAGCTGCTTTTTATTGCCTGGTGTGTCAGATTCTTAACCGTAGCCATGCTTCTAATTAAAAAACTGAAAAATAGTAACTTGGTATCGTGCTGTGGTCCCCTGCTAAGCTGGAAACACACCACCAGGGACAACTGAATGCAGACTTTTTATAAATACAGCTGATGTTGAGATGAAATATACCTGAGCAGGTTTCTCTTGTCTCTATAAGGAATAAAGTTGGAGGGATTTTACTGCTTGGTAGTTTGTTTATTTTCCTTTTGGAGGAAAAGTGCAGAGATGTTAATAAAGTAATCCTCATTGATCCACCTTCTGGGGTTTACAAAAATTCCTCTGGATCATTTATTTACTTAGAGCTGTTGTTTTAGAATGCTTGAATGAATACTACTACTTTCTTTCTGTTAGCTGCTTGCCTTTCCTGGTTTAGAAACTTTAACATATTAATACTTCAAGGAAAGGACTTAAGCATCTTGGCATTCCTTAATATTTATCAGTACACAGCCCATCAGTAGGAGATGGCAATTACATGTTTTGTCCATGGGATCATTGCTGGGAATGGGAGAGAAGAAGAAAATTTAAAAAGCTGCCAGTTACCTTCTGCTTTTGACAGTGCTCTTGCTAGCTCATGGAGAGCAGAGCATGTCTCGAAATAGGAAGAGAAAAGCTCTGACATGAGCCTTTAGGAGACAGATCTCCTATTTTCAGCTGAGCGCTCAAGTGACTTTGGAAGAAATAGGCTAGCGTGGAAATGTATCGCTTGCCTTGTTATGTGCCTGGTAGAAGTCCACCGCTGCTGTGCTTCTCTAGGGTCTTTATTTCTTTAATTATCATCGGTTATTGGGAGAAGAGATGGCAATAGGTATTCAGTTGTGGGCCTTGGAGGTGTGTCGGCAGCATATTTAGAAATACTTGAGCTAGCTTGGGTACAAAAAGCAGCAAACCTGCAGCAGAACAGGTTTCAACATGCTCTAGCCACTCTCACAGGCGCTTTTGCTGCTGCCTTTCTCATTGCTGTTTGTACCCAAGCTGGTGAGATTAAAACTAGGTCATGTCTGTCTGTCTGTCTGCAGTTACACCCTTGCGTTAGCAGCGTAGGCATACCTGAAGCTGCATTTCCTCTACCCAGCGAGTCCTCCCTCTTCGCTTTCCCTGCCCCACCCTGAAGAAGGGAGAGAAAATGTGAATCCAGTGTTAGATCGGAGGAAAACGCTTCGTGCTGCTCTGTCTGGTAACACTGGCCATTTATTGCTGCGATTCTGCCTGAGATAAGCAAGAAGAAGAAATAGGGCTTTCCTGGTTTTAGGAAACTAGAAAATTAGCATGAATGTGTATGTTCATAAAATATTTAGTGACAGGATGTGAATTATGCCATTATCTTAGCACAGGTAAATTTGTCTGAAAGCCTGAGCTGTCCTGTTTTATACGGTCGGGATCGTTATATCCCTGCATGGACTGCTCTGAAGACTCTGGGTGCAAGTCCCAAGTCTAAGAAAGCATTTCTCATGCCCACATTTCTAGGCAAAAATAACGAAGTTTTACTGAAGTCCATTCATATTCAGAGTGGCAAATATCCAGACATCCTTCTTTTTGCCTGCTTCCTTTCCCATCCTCCTCTCTGCAATTTTTTTTTTCTCCTTAAAGAAAATAAACTTTCAGTTCCAGATTCAAATGCATTTCTATTGCTGTATATCTCAAAATAAGCAAATAAGAAGGAAAGACCTTCAAGTAAAAATCATAACATAAAGCCTACCTCTGTCCTGGTTGGAGCATTCATTCCTTATTTATGTCTTCAGTTTAAAATACTTTTTTTTTTTTCTCCTACCAAAGCTACTTCACAGAGGAAATGTCTGAGCAGAGGTGTTTTATACCTGTATAGGTTTTTGGTGTGTAATTCAGTCTAGCTGCACAATATGTTTTAAACAGATAGGAATTTTGAAAATGTATAGGTCTTTCAGGAATGCATAGTTCATGTTGTCATAATTTTTCAATTTACCACAATCCGAACTTTGTGTTAGATAATGCAAGCCAGATGGGTTATTGTTGGTTTTGTACACTAATATTTGTGTTTAGGATTTTTTTTAGTCATTTTTACTAGTACTGCTGGGGCAGTATGAATTATATAATAATGATTAAAGATATTTTTTTTTCCGTTGTTTTGTTGAGGTTTTTTTTTCAATGTTTAGGTATGGATCAGGTGTTACAAAGATTTGCTTATTGTATTTCACTAGGAAAAAGGTTGCTTTAAAAACGGGTTTCTGGTATGCTTTGGAAGAAAGAAGAAGAGTAGTTTATAGAAATGCCATAAATAAATAAATAAATCTAGAAAAATGTATGCGAGTACAATACTGCAGGAAACATGAGACAGCATAAAAACAGCCTTCTTTGCAGAAATACTTGTTCAAGTATGCTTCTTCCCTGAGAAGTCAAATTCAGATTAACCATTGTGACAGTTGTCAGCTTCTAAATATGATCAATTTTAAAAGCTCAATTACAATTTATTTTCTTTGTAGATCATAATTTCAGATAAATATCACTAAAAGGCAATTCTGAGCTGGAGAGACAAAGGCAATTAAATTCTACTTTAATTTGTTTACCAGTGTCACATGGAATAAATCGACTGTAAGTTTTTGTAAATTATCTGGATGTGCCAGTAGAGGAACAATTTAGTAGAATATTGGAAAGGGGAAATCTGACTTCTTTTCTGTAGTCATGTGTTTAATTAAACATTATGTAAATGATACTTTATATGACAAAAATCATACAGAACAGTGCTAATGTTAAAACTCATATTGACCGAATTCTATTGGGATGCCAGGGCTGTCTTTTACGTACAAATGCAAAAAGTGGGGGAAGGGGAGCAGAGGCAAGTGAGGAGAAGCTCTATGAGCAGAAGCTCAAAACCAGTACTTGCTTATTCTCCATTTTCGAACAGTGGAGTGTAAGCCCCATCCATGAAGGAGTACATTAGCTTGAAAAGATCAATTCTGAACTCTTTTGGTTTTAAAGATAACCTTTAAAATGGGAGCCTGTGCAATGTGGAGTTCCCAGGAATATAAACAGAATCCTTGCTTCTGCTTTAAACCTCACTGAGTGGAAAAGCAGCAGCAGAAAAAAAAATTGCAACAGTTTTGAGGTGTTTTTTTTCTTTTTCTTCTTCTTCAGGGCACTGCAGGCAACATGAACATTAAGACAAACATCTCAATTTCATACTGTTTGGAAAATCTATGAGTAGGAGTAGCAGCTTCACTTCCTCAGCAACTAATGCCTATGCTTGTCTAGCTTTTATGATTTTTGCTAGTGCTGTTAAGATAGATGATAGAATTGTGGAATATTCTGAATTGGAAGGGACTGATGAGGATCAAGTCCAGCTCCTGACTCCACACAGGGCAACCCAAAAGTGTAACCGTGTATCTAAGAGCGTTGCCCAAATCCTTCTTGAATGGGGACAGCTTGGGGCCATGACCACTGGGGAGCTTGTTCCAGTGCTTGGCTGGAATAGATGAGGTATTAGTTGCTAGTGTTGACCATAAAACGTTGCTTTTAACTATTTCTCACACTTAACGCTTTAGATCTTTTGTGTTCTCTGCTGTATCCTTGGCTGAAATGAGAAGCAACTTCCATGTTTTTCATCATTTATAATGGTTTCTCTTTGTTACCTGAAAAAATACAGATAAAGGTTTGTCCCTAGTGTTAGCTGTGAGAGCCAAACATGCTCACTTTGTTCTTTTTTATTATTTTTATTTTTAAACACAAATACAAGATAGCAACAGTGATTAAAGTCTGTTTTATGGATTTTCTTCCAGTTCCATCCTGATACGCTTAGTTTGTTATTCTTAGCCTTTGCTGTAATTATTTTATTTTATGATACCTTCAGAGCGCCTCATTTGTTTTTTAACTTTTATAGATTTTTGTTTAATGATTTCAAAGCCGGATCTGTTGATGCATCCTCACAGTGACTTAAGAGTCAAAGGAAAAAATTATGTCGTTTGACAAGTGGCAGCTGAGAGAGATTAAATAATTTGCTCAAGTCAGTGTCAGAGTTGGGATTAGAAGCCTGTTCCTGCTGTAATCTCTGAACACTAGATTATGTTGTTATTTCTGTCCTGAATTATAGTCTAATAAAAGATTTTAGAAGGTACTGTGGTAAGTGTGTCCTCTTGCCATCACTCATATCTAATTTAATCTTTGAAGAGCAGGGTTTATCACCCATGTCTAGCCCCTGCACGATCATCCCTCATTGTTCAGCAATTACACTCTTTTTTTGGTGTATGTATGTGACTGTTTATGAAGATACCAGTTTAAAAAGATATTTAAGTGATTGTCATATACCTGTTCACTTTGAGATTAGTTCTATGCCTGAAGGAATGAATGTTGTCTGCATGGCACGAGAAATAAAATACTAAAGAGAGGGGACAAACTCTCTTAAAGCTTCCTGTTGGTATTCTAGCACTGATAATGGACAGGGAGTATCGCCAGGCTACTGTCTGTGTGAGGTTTTAGTAAATGTTGCATAGACCAGAGCTCGAGGGTAAAGTGGCAAGAATATGAGTGTATGGCTCAGACAAGCATTTCCGACTTTATTAGCCTCCATCTATGCAGCAGTCATCTAAGAGAGAGTCATACTTTTTTGTTGGTGGTATATGTGTACCAAGAAGACATCAGCAGATGAAAGAAACAGGAACTTGTAGCTTAATTTAGTGTAAATTTTGAAACAGATTTAGGAGGTAGCAGGATAAACCCCCGTAATTTTGTGGGTTCATCTTATGTTCCATTTATTGGTGACAATGGTGAAGCTGGCGTGTGGAAACTACCTTGTCAGAGCCAGAAGGACAAACGTGAGTTGGTCTAATAAACATGAGGGTGAATTTTTGTTGCCATTCTTCAAGGAGAACCATGAACCTGGACTCAACACCATTTAAAATGAAGATGTTAGGCAAGTACGTGTACTGTAATTATGCACATCGCTGTACTGATGAGAGGAATTAACAGCAAAAAATCACAAGGCTAACTTTTGCTGCTCTTTATCAGTTTGATGCTACATATAGAGTGAGAAAGGACAATTCAGGAGGCTTCTTTGATGAATAGGCTCTAAATCTAGGGAAAGACTTTCAAAGCAGGATGTGTTTTGTATGGTTGTCACTGTGCTGTCTAAAGAATACCAGATATCGAGTTGGAAAAAAATTACTCTCAAAGTAAGGTTGTTTAGCATCTGGAAACTAATGCTTTAATGAATGCTACTTTTGTGGTGCTTAGGATGCTGAATTAGACTGCTGGTTTTTATTGTAACATATTTTAAATATTGGTCTTCACTGGGTGCAAGTAAGGTTGTACATAAAGGAGTACAACTCAATTAAAAAGACAGAAATAAGAAATCAACAGTACCAAAATATAGAGTGATCAATGTAGATTGTCCAAAACATAACCTAACCCAAATGCATCATTTTACTTTTTCAATGGATAAAGAGTTGGTAACTTTTTGAATGGACTTTGCCAGAAGAGTGAATGGTCGTCAGATGAAGAACTTTAATCTGCACAGGTTTGTCTGCCTGCCTTTGAGAGCAGTACTAATTATTACCTGATGGTAGATAATAAAACACATCTGTTCTTTAAACAGGAAAAAAAAAGTTTTCTGCCCTTTCTTCAAATCTTCAGAATCAACTCATCCTTTACAAAGATCTTTTTTTATTTGGGTTTCCTCTTCTCTGCAGGTAAGTATTACGCATGCTTATCCTAGCAGGAGAAGAACTTCTTAAAAATAAAAATTTATCATCTGAATGTACATTGTCTGTGCCTCAGTAGAGGGCAATGGATCCCTGTCACATCTCCATGACTTTCCCAGGAATAGCGGAGCCTTCAGTCATCCTTTGGAGAGGGACAGAAGTTCTTTCTCTTTGATTCTTCTTGAAAGCCACTACAGTGTGATCTGCAGTGATGGGAGCACTTGTCAGGCTGTGAAGAGCTTTTTTGTGGTCCTTTCTGATGTGCCATTGGGCACGAGCAGGCACGAGCAGAGAGGGCAGCATGCAAGAGGAATGATGTTTCGTGATGCAAATTATTTCTGAACTCTCCTCTGTGTTGTTGCAACCCACAACCTTGACTGGATCTTTCAGAAGGAAGAGGGTTTTTGAGCTTTGAGCCCTCTACTTCAGTGCGTCGTTAACAGACCTCAGGGGTCCGTGACCACCTTCTCATGTTTGTGTGGCTAATTGAAAAAAGGAGGTATGTTTGGAGCAGTCTGGCTAAACAAAATTAGTGTGGGAAAAGGTTGTCTGGTTGTTAAAGACGTGTTGGGATGCCAGGGGAGCATATGGTCTGTGGTGAAAGGTCCGGGGCTCAAATGGCTGAGCCCTTTTCTCAGCGCTGTCACTTACTTCCTCCGTGCTCTTGTATTGATCGCACTCTCCTGCATCTGTGCTTTAAAAAGTGACTGATGGTAGCCTTGCGTCACTCTTAATATAACGTTAAATTTATTCATGTTGGTACAGGGCTCAAGATTACAGTAACTGAATACATGAAGAAGCTGAAAATAAGTATTCCTGACAAGGTTTATGGTGGTATAATTTCAAAGTTATTTAGTGAAATTTCAGCCATGTAAATGATGTCTGACTCATGCTCACAGTATTCAAAGTCAGCTTTTAAAATACACTTTCTGAAGTTTTCAGCGTTGCATGCGCACTGTTGAGGCAAAGAGGAGACCATAGGAGCAATAAACAGGAGATTAGTAGGCTCTGAGCATTCCTGGCAGTTGTGTAACTCCGATCTCAATTTGCATTCTTTTATTTTTGTTTTGCTTTTAAGTGGCCTTTTCATGATATCTTTACTTTTTCCCATTTATAATGAGGGAAAAATTGACTGCTATCAAAGCTGAAATGTGCCAAAAAGGGTAGAAGCTCATCACTTCTGAACTTGCATAATGATTTTCTGTCACATTCTGTGTGTACTGTAGAAGTTCATCAGAAAGTGTCATAGAAAAAAATTTGTGTTTGATTATATAATTAGAGAAGTCCCAGCACGATTTGTTAGGGTTTGGGGTTTTTTTTTTTAGATTAAAGGATGACAAAGTTCAACTATACATGCAGTAGCATCCTTTGAGAAGAACATTTCAGATTTGTTTTCCAGCTCTGGGTAACTTTGCAAATAATAAATTGTCTAAATGTTAGCACGCAGCAGTCCCCCGTCATGTATGTTAAGAGGACCGGTAATCTGGCAGCAGAGACCTGTGTGCTGGGAAGGACCGAGAGAAGGAAGGAGATATTTCACTGCTGTCAGCAAAGGAAACGGGGCATGCCTCACATCTACCGAGAACCCGGCTCGCTTCCCCCAGCCTGTCCCCCGGAATTGTGTGCTGCTCGGCCCCGTGACAGGTGGCCTCTGAATCTGCTAATTGCAGCCTAGCACAGCATGTGCAAAATGCTTCCTGCCTTATGTCTTGCTTATGTGGGAGCCCTTTTGGTGCTATCCTGTCAGAAGCCACAGCAACAGATGTGTTCAGAAAAGGCAAGAGCTTGCATTTCATTCAGTTCAGTTCCACGTTTTCACAGGACCATATGGTTTATATAGATGTTTTGTATACATCTTATCTAGCAGACGATTAGAAGTTAAGGATTAAATGCAGAATTGAGCTTCCACTAAAATCTATGTAAAGTGATATTATCGAAAACATGACCGAGCCCTGAAAGTGACTGACCTGCCCAGGCATCTTTGTGTTTGAGAATAAGAGATAAATGTCCATTTAAACATATTTTAGTACTATATTTAAGAAGATTTAGCTCTTGCAAACCACTTTGAATTTC
This sequence comes from Pterocles orientalis, assembly GCA_011057875.1. Taxonomy (NCBI): domain Eukaryota; kingdom Metazoa; phylum Chordata; class Aves; order Pterocliformes; family Pteroclidae; genus Pterocles; species Pterocles orientalis. The sequence goes on along the minus strand of WKFP01015240.1, from coordinate 600,758 downwards.
TAATGTCCACATACAGAGCATTAGTTTTTCTTTTCAAAATTATTGTCACATGCAAAGAAAAAAAAGATGCTTTTTTCTTTTTTTTTAATGGAATACAGAATTGAAAGATGGGTGCAGGTGCCTGGTTGTAAGCAGGTCGTGCTTTTTAGTGTCTGTCTCCTGCCTGGCCTCCAGTTGCTGCTCCGTTCAGTCCTCACTTGGTCTTTGTGTGCCAAGCACAGCAGAGATGGCGTTGGATGCTTATATTTGAGCTGAATCCAACCCTGAGCAGTTGTGTTATGCTTAAAGATGAGAAGGAATTGTTATCACAGCTGGGATACCAAACTTCAGCTCTTCCCACGCCCAAACCTGTTTCTTCAATGCAGCGTTCAGTACTTTGCATGAGATGTTTCCATATATCTTCATTTTAGGGAATACCTGTGGGTCAAAAAAAAAAAAAAAGAAAAGAGAAGGAAAATATTAATACACTGAGCTTCTCTTCTATAAGTTTATATTCAGTCTGGTTGAATTCAAAAAAAGGAATCTTTTTTCAAAACCAAACTGCTACAGGTGCAAATATATCATAGAAAATTTTACTCAATTGAGTGTACAGTTTGAACATTTAGTTGTTGTTGCAGTTTCACTTATCACTAACAATAAAGCATCATTAAAAATAGTTAATTTTTTCCTTCCATTTTGAGAAATTGAAATAGGATCCTCAATAGGATTGAGCAGCCTCAGAATTGAACAGCCCTCAGAATTTAGAAAGCATATTTGTCTCTTGAATTAAATGGTACATGTGTAAGTTCCTTCAAAACCGTCAATCATTCAGGCAGCAGTTGCGGAACCAGTACCATGGAAAACCAGTTAAAGGCATTTCTGTTTCAGATGTCTGAAACCAGGTCCTGGAGGGGACAAAATAGAAAACATTGTTTGAGCTGCTTCTGTTCACTGAATATCCAACCAATGTGTAGCTGTGGCAGCTGGGTCGCCCCCAGTCAGCTGCAGAGACAGCAGCAAAAAAGTGTGGAGGCAATGGCTGCTGCTTGTTCTGCATCATCTGAAGACTACATTTTCCTTCCAGCTTCTCCTCAGTATGCTTGGACAAAATTAAAATGGGGCGTTTTCCAGAATTCATTGATGATTTAATCAAACCTGTTAAGATATACCTTTAAATAATGAGTATCCATCCAAACTCAGGGCAGAAAGCCCAGTCAGCACTCAGCAGGCCAAGAGAGATTTAGCCTGCAGATATCACCTCGGTTCTCCTGCTTAACTCTCTGTTAAAAGTAATTAAAACATTCCATGATAAAAGAAAAATCTGTAATTAAAATCACAGGGCTGCATCCAGCCGTATACAGGGCAGAACCACTGGTGTCCTTCCATTGCCTCATGCAAAACCACATTATTTTGGGGAAGGTAGTCTTGGGTGATGGTTGCGTTTTGACCCATAGTATCGTGATAGTTCCATAGCTGCTTCATCCTTTTCTGGATAAAATAACATTTGAGCCTTCAGATTTTTATGTGAAGGCTGTTCTGCTTCACAGTATTGAATTATTTTAATTATGTTTTTTTAAAAAAAGGTATATGATGCATCTGCATAAACATAATTTCCATTTTTATAAATATGAATCAGTGTTTCTTTTGTGTTTGTAATAACTATGCACTTAATTTCTCACATATGACATTTGGAAAGTGGCAATGTTAAAGAAAATTGGAGCAGTCTAATAAAAGATATTTGAGGTATCTAAATATGGTCAGATGACTTTGTTCATACAAACAAATCAAAACCGAAAAACCCGAAACCAACCTTTTGACTGCTTTTTTCTGTATTCAAGACAAAACAATTAAAAATGTTGATGTATGCAAATGTGGCCTGGGAGGATCTTGGCTAAGGCAAGCTTACATCTTTTATACTTTCCAGTGCCTTCAGTAGGTTCTCTGGTCCTTAATTGCATAATTTGTAGGACCAAAAAAAAAAAAACAAACTGAAAAGTTATTATTAGAATTCACATATTTGTCAACATTTGGAAGTTAAGTAGAATATTGTGTTCACGGGATTGAAGGTTTATTGGAGCAGAAGAGAGTATATCTGGGATAGCATCCTGAAAACTTGTACAGCTTCTAAGTAGCTTTTGGGAGCAGGTGGTTTTCCTGCAGAATGGAAACAATGTTTTGGCAATCACAAACTGATTACCAAATTTCAAATGTTTACTTAGAAGGAATCTATTTGTTAATTCATTGAACTTTTCATTGACTAAAGTTAAGAATTCTTGTACAGCCAAAGCATTTTAAAATTCATTTTTAAATTCTATAATTTAATAAGCTTAAGAAACAAGATAATTCTCTATATTATGATATTTCTGGTATTAGGTTATGAATATGCTGATATAAATTAGTATATTCTGACATTTGCAAGTGTGAGAGATTGCATTTACATAAAGTACAAGGAGTCACTCCATCTGCATTCTCTAGAAACCAAACTTCTCCGAGTGATGAGCTTCTCTCCGCATGTGAACGATGCTGAGTGTGAGCTAATAGGAAACCCTTCAGATCTT
>WKFP01015240.1:567008-593441 GCA_011057875.1 Pterocles orientalis | reverse complement strand
CTGAAAAGTTATTATTAGAATTCACATATTTGTCAACATTTGGAAGTTAAGTAGAATATTGTGTTCACGGGATTGAAGGTTTATTGGAGCAGAAGAGAGTATATCTGGGATAGCATCCTGAAAACTTGTACAGCTTCTAAGTAGCTTTTGGGAGCAGGTGGTTTTCCTGCAGAATGGAAACAATGTTTTGGCAATCACAAACTGATTACCAAATTTCAAATGTTTACTTAGAAGGAATCTATTTGTTAATTCATTGAACTTTTCATTGACTAAAGTTAAGAATTCTTGTACAGCCAAAGCATTTTAAAATTCATTTTTAAATTCTATAATTTAATAAGCTTAAGAAACAAGATAATTCTCTATATTATGATATTTCTGGTATTAGGTTATGAATATGCTGATATAAATTAGTATATTCTGACATTTGCAAGTGTGAGAGATTGCATTTACATAAAGTACAAGGAGTCACTCCATCTGCATTCTCTAGAAACCAAACTTCTCCGAGTGATGAGCTTCTCTCCGCATGTGAACGATGCTGAGTGTGAGCTAATAGGAAACCCTTCAGATCTTCTTATAAAATCTTCTGAAAATAAGGAGTAGTTGCTGATAACTACTACTGGTTGGCTTGGGTTTTTTTGAAAAGTTTCCGATTTTTCAAAACGTCTGTGGACTCTTTGACTACGCAGTTGAAAAGTTCTCAGAGTGCTTTCTCTTGCATAAAACTCTTTTGCTTCTGAATAATAAGAAACGTTGATGAATGAAAATTCTCCAGTCTCTTTGCTAGAGGTGCATACACTGTTGCCTGGATATATCCGACTTCCCTTCATGGAGCACTGCTTTAAGTGTGCTGTTGTGAAGCTTCCAGCCTTCTCTGCCTAGCTGAAGCTATAATTTATTTAAATACTATGAAAGTGATGTTCTGCTTCTCTTGACAGTTTGCGGTGACTGATCTCTCTGTGTGATCTCGGAGTAGCACAGGCTGTATGTAGTTCAGGGTGGAAATACGGTTACCAGTATTCGTGTGGTGTCACCAGTGGAGCTCGGAGTTGCATGGGATGGGTCGTCGTCGTTGCCAGTCTAAATCCACGCCCGTCAGACAGCAGTTCTGCCATCCTGGGTGCCATTGTAGGATCAGCAGTGGATGGTAAAAGGGTTTGCTGCCTATTTTTTGGTTTCTGGTGTTTTCATGGACTGCTGCTTCAAGGATTTAACTCCTTTTGAAAACAAGGGTAGTGGAAACACAGTGGAAATTACGCTTTGTCATCTCTTGAAGTTGTCTTTTATAGTTCCTTATGTGGGATTTTCCAGGGGAGTTTGTCACTGGAACTCATGTTTTGAAATTTTCTTAGGAGATTCTTCTGAAGAGCAATTCTACTTCCAGGCTTTCAGCAGGTTTTTAGCAATTGATGAATGGCTGCTCTGTGATTTTGGTTTGGGGAATGTCTGCCTTTTTTCTGGTTATTTCTTACCTGCCATGCATGTTCTTGCAGCCTTTCATGAAGATACTTTGTTCATTTTGGTTCCACAGCTTCTTCTCATTGAAAAGCCCATTTTTAAGATATCTGATGCCAATATAGCATCTGTCTGTAATCTCTGAAGCTTTTATAAATATTATAAATAGTTACTCGATCTAGACTTGTAAGGGATTTGTGCTCCTACACTCTCAATTCAACATGAGATAATCTTTATTGTTGCCTATTTGTAACTTTTTTCCTCATTTACCCAATGTGCTACGCTGGCTTTGTTCAAAGCCTTGACGTTGAACGTACTTCCCAATGTTTTCAACACCTCCGCCACATTTTTACCTGTTCTTTGATATGCAAGATGATACTAATAAATATATTTCATCTTTATTTCCATTAATCTGCTTTCTTATTTACAAATTCAAGCACATATTTGCAAGGTACATATTTACATATTTTAAACAACTCTAATATGTGTTATCACTCAAAATACTAATTAATGCAATTGTTAGTGCATGTAATTATCCTAAAGGATGTAACAAATCCTTTCTTTGCCGTTTTTGTCTTTTGTGGACTCGAATTTGTGTTTACACTAGAGCTCACCTTACTATTTACTGTTTACATCAAACAGTCATGGAAATGGAAGTTCTTCTCCCAAATGCAGCGGTAGTTTGTGACTTCTTAACCAAATTGTCAGCTGTCCCTACAGGAGGGATCCTGGAAGTATTAATAAACTTTAAATTAGTACCAGTGGGATCTAAACTTTGCATCTACTTTTCTCTGTGTTTTTGTTTCCTCTTCCCTAAAGACTGTTGGAGTTTAACTGAAGAAACAGTTCGGATTTTAAAATTTAGTAGTCTGGCTACTCAGACTGAAGTTGAAGTTCGTGACTCCATCTCCAGATGAGTCGAATAGTGACTATATTGTGATTTACAGAAGAATGGTTTTAACATGTGAACTTTTTGCTTATGTTGAATGTTGTTATACTTTGCTCATATAATATATAATTTTAAAATTTTAATTTAAAATTTTATTATTCTATGCCATGTTTGTTTCTCTGGGCTTTAGTCAGCCTTATGGGAAGACGGGTATTGAACTATGGCTGTAAAATCTTCAAGTGGAGCAGAACCTTCCGAGTGCTATGACATTCTTGGGCATAATGTCTCAAAATTTGTTCTGTTTTATCAGAATTTATTCATGAGCTAAGCTTCTGCCTGTTAAAGGCAGAAATATTTTTTGAACATGACCATTTTTTCATTTTTAGAGAATTTTCTGCTCTTTGTTTATAGCTGGGGTCAGGGCTTGCTTTCATCCTCTATCAATCCGGCTTTGCAAAATTTCTGCCAGCCAGCGTACAGACCTTCAAGTAAGCAATACTGAAGTTACCAATCAAAGTTTTGTTCTTCTGAGCAATATTTGCCAAACACTTTGCCTGGGAGATTAAAATAAACATGTGAAGGAATATTTGGCTGAAAGTTTTTTAGGCAGACAGGCAATCGTACTGACTTGAACTATCTGTACCGTCCATCCTGGCTTTATCCGTGCAGCAGACTGAGAGCGTCCTGCGGTTTGGGCTTGTCACGTTCCTCTATTTGTTCTTTTGCAGTGACTTATTCATCCTTTTTGTGAGAATCTTGTGCCTCTTTGATGCAAGCTTGCCCATGATTTTGTGGAAGAAAATAAATAAAGTATGTACTGTGTTGGCATGGAGGAGTGGTGATGGAGCATGCTTCAGCTTTTCCACCTGTGGTGTGACTGGTTAAAGTGTAAAGAAGATGAAAGTCAGAAGGTACCATATCGGACATGAGAACTGCAAGTGCTTTAGGCCAAGAGGTTCCTCGTGGGAGGAACTATTACCAGATTAAAATGAGGTGGTTGTGATACTTTTTAGTTTATGAGATTGTTATTGGTGTAAAATAAGAAAATAGGAGATAATGAGGAGAGCTTGCATCAATAGAGAAAATACATGGATGAATATGAAGAAATTTCAGGAGCCCCAACAGCTGTACTCAGAGATATGGATCTGGGGCTGTAGTGGCAGAAAAGTAAAGCTTGAAGAAGAGGGAGGACACCAGGGAGAAAAGTTGTAAAAATTAAAACTTGTAGTTTTTAGTATAAACCGAAATCTCAGTCTTGTGTTGTCAGCCTTTGTGTCTGAACTCAGATTTATTTGGAGGGGAAGGGGTGGCAGCCTGTGTGTCCTGTGGTCTGAAGAGGACAGTTCCTCTCTTCAGGAGAGCCATCAGGGTCACGTCTGTTTGTAGCCCTTTCTGTTCCCATCTGCCTACAGAGATATCCCACGGACGTATAGAGATACACTTCATTGATTATCAGAACCCCAGATACCATCGGGCATGTAGAAATGAAGCTTGGACTCGCACCACGTGTTTTTAATAGTTACTAATAGATCCGTAGTCCGTAACTCCTATTTCCTTTTGAAGACATTTATACTTTTGTCCTCCACAACATCCTATGGCAGCATTAGGCACTTGGATCACTCGGTATGTTGTTTTTAAGAGTATGAGAACATCTTCCTCTTTGTATTCCTTGGATCGCCAAGGAGATTTTTCAGTAAACAGAGAAACGTATCAGAAATCTCTTCATACAGGAGTTAAGGTCTAGTAGGCTCTGCGCTTGTGACCACTCCTAATTTTTCATGACTCCCAGCGTTATGCACGGCTCTGCGTGAGATCCTGCTCGAGCAACCACTTGCCATGGGAAGATAAGTCAAGATTCTTGAGACATTCAGGAAATACCTGATGGGAATTGTCGGGGAAGAAGCTGGGGAGGGGCATTCAGGGAACCTCGAGTGGGTTCAGTACGTGCTGGTGATGTAGAAGGAGGCAGATGGGAGCACCCAGGGAGACAAATGAGAGATTTACATCTTGGAGCTATTTTCAACTGTTGTTCTCCATGGGGAATTCCCATTCAGCTAAGAATGGTGCCATTCTTATAAAGTGTTTCAGTGAAGCTTTGTGATATAATTTTATATTAGAAACTATAGTTAAACGGTAAGAACGTATGAAATATTACAAGAATTCTCCATCTCATCAAGGCTTTTAAAAATAAATGAATTAAGTATTGCACAAAGAGGATCTGTCAAGGTAGCATGAAGTTAACATCGCAGTTTAAGGACAGCCTTAACACTGGTTTTAAGTATTTCTATTAATGACTGACACCAGTGAAAAGGCAGTCCTGAGGGACAAAGCTGGGAGGCTTCGCTACAGAGGAGGAACAAACAGGGCGTGAGGGACAGCTGCCTGTGTCCCTACTGCTTCCTTTTACGTTAATACTAACACTTATAGAACCAGAAAATGAGTAAAGGCTCATATCTTGTCCTCCCCTCTCCCCTGTGAAAGGAGAGAGGTCTGAAGAGCGCTTCAGCGCCTAACCCAGGTCTGGTGCCCAGCAGGATGGTGGTGACTAGAGACCAGCAAAGCACGATACCTTGCAAGAGCCTCATGATGTGCAGGAAGTCAAAGTGTTGGGAGGATCACGTGCTTGTGGTTGTTTGTGGAGACAGAAGAATGTATTTTTGTGTTACCGTAGTCTGCTGTAAAGCAGTTGAGATTTGGGAACGCGTACTTCGTAGGTTTAGGGTTTTTTTGTTCCTCCTTGATATGGAAGCAACTTCACCTTCAAAGCATATTAAAAACAAAGATTATTATGGTGATTAAATTCTAGCATTATTTACAGTAAGAGGTAGAAGACGTAAGAAATCCACAGCGTCTGTAGCTTTTGCTAACGACAACAGTGTGACTCAACAACAAACTGGCATTGTAACCTCAGCTGCCTTAAAAGGACCCAACTTGCTTTCAAAAATATTTCCTTATGTTTGAAAAGAAAAAAGAAAAAACTTGCTGAGGTATTGAGATTGGTTGGCAGTATCTCTTGCTCTTACAGTACACAGAATTCGGAATATCTCAGACCTTGACAACCAAGAAATGAAAAGTTATGGTACAAGAAAATCCAGATTTAAATCTTCCCCCGCTGAGCTGGCAGTAGCAACTGAAAATTATTTGCCTGCTAAGGTATAGTTACACTGAAGAGTGGAAGGAGCAGTTGCAATAGCTAAATGGAGCTGTTGGTTGAATTTAAGATTTATCAGACTTCCCCTGTTCACCTCGTGTACAGTCTGTCTTTGTGTTTATGCCTCATTTCAGCAGTAAACGGGGCCCGCTTTCTATCTGCAAGATGAGTAGGAGAGAGTTGTGGGTTTGCTGGTACTCGGTGTAAGTACAGAGCTGGTTGTCATCCAGGGAGGGGCAATTGAAAAGTGCATTTCCACCTGGGCAGAGGGTATGGAGGAGGCAGAGGCAGGCTTGTCCTGGAGGTGCACAGTGAGAGGCGATGGACAGAAGGTGGAAAAAAGGAGATTCCAGTTAGATGTAAGGAAAATGAAATCACCTTGAAGGTGCTTGGTCACGGGAGAAGTGGTGGAATCGCAGAGGTGTGTGAAAGGTGATGGGTCAGTGGCCTGAGCATCCTGATCTAGCTGGACTCCTTTGAGCAAGATATTGGGCTGCACACCTCCAGAGGTCCTTTCCAACTGGTGTGTTTCTGTGGTTCTAGCCTATAGAAAGTGTAGACTTCCTGTGGAATAAGTAAAACAAGAGATTATAGACCATGGAAAGACATGAAAAGGTAGAAATCTGGTATCAATTTCTGATAGGTCATAAAGTTACATTTAATCTGTGCTAATTCTTTTTTCTTGATCCAAAATGTTGGGTTTATTGCCGTAAAATAGTGTTTTCAAATGGCCAGGGTTATCTATGAACACACAGACATCTGTCTAGGTTGATTTCCTATAAAACCGTATCATTGTATATTTACTTTGCACAACGAAAATGTTTAGAATTTTGTGACTAAGGTTTTGGCTTGGGTTTTTTAGTTTGACAGTTTCATGTATGCCTTTATTTGCTGTACATAGGTTACCAAAATCAGAGGATTTCGGGAAATACCCAAGTTCTTAGAATTTTGGTGCCAAAGCCTCACGCATCATGGCATGTGAAAGCTGGACACAAATATCAAATTTTGGGACTGTGTGGACACTCACTCCAAGGGATTCCAGCCAGATGATTTAGTAATACTGCTTCTGGTTCCCCTTATTTATCAGAGACACCTGAATGTGCCTTTGGTCTCTTAAGGAAGCAATATTGTGGAAGGGCTAAGAAAAGAGAACAGGCAAGACAAGACTTAACAGCCTACGTATATCTGAAATTGTAAACAGCCAGAGATAAAAAAGAAATATTCGGGCTAGCATAGGGGCTTATAGCTAGGAATAAAGCAGTGAAATGAAGAAAGAGAAGAGTAAGGCTAAATGTCATGAAAGAGCATTCTGCAACAGTAGTGGGTTTTTAGATGACTCTTCCAAAAAAAGCAAAGAAAAATCTGTTTCAGGACAAAGGCCCTTTTTTTTCTTTTTCTCTTCTTTTTTTTTTTTCCTGCTTCTTTCCTTCAGCTTAACCACTCAATGTAAAATAATCTCATATGGGTATATAAAAGAATGTATTAAATTTTTGAGGCATGAGTGTGAATCTCTGCATCCTTAGGAGCTGCTGTGATGGTGCCTGAATGCTGCACAGCTTTACAGAGCCGAAGGTGCAGGGTTTGCCATCGGGATCTCCCAGTACAAAGTTCCCATCTGGTCAGTGAGTCGATGGTGGTACGTCTGTGCACAGTGTGCACTTCCCTGGCTTCAGGAGGACTTTGTAGGAATGGAGAGATCCCTGTAGTTCAGGATTTTGTTTCAGATGGGTTTTACTCTCACTTTTTTCAACTTGTTGGGGCTGAAGTGGGTATTCCTTCTCCACGTGAAGGTTTTCTCCTGTTTTCTGCTTCTGCCAGTGGTGGTGTATCTGTGGGCCAATGAAATGGTGCAGATAAAAACAATTATTTTGTCTTTTTGTTGGCAGGGGGGAACGGTGGTTAGCTGGATTCTGCAGAACTTCCTCCAATAGGTTCAGTAGGTTTCTTTGGGGGGTTTTGTTTGTTTTGTTTGTTTGTTGTTTGCTCTAAGCCCAAATAATTTCAGTGCTGTGGTTTTCAGTGTGGTTCTGCAAATATTTGTCTCCACACATCGGGGTGGTTAAGGACCAGGTGGGAAACACACAGCTGAGGACCGAGCAGTGGTTCTGTAACAGGCTTGGTACTAGAGAAGATATACATGCAGAAGTGCCTGTGGATTTTTCTTTTTTCCTGTGTTTGTGTTTCCAGTCTTCTGCGTATCCCAAATAACCATTAGAAACAGATTAAGAACTCTTTTAAAATATGCGGTGCTTCTAAGAAACTTAAATAACTTCAGCTGTAGCTGAAGATGAAAGTTGTTTCTAAAATTGATTGAAATTATTCGAGCTGTCAACATCACCTCATTCTCATTTTCAATAATATAGCAGTAAACTTGGAGGGTTTCTTCCTTTCCTTCCTGCACTTGTCTGACTCTGAGCAGTGTTCCAGCTGAAGTCTGAAATCTGACAGTCAAGTGTCGCCTGGGTGAAACTGGAGACTAGCCTGGCTCCAGACCTCTTCTGTCTCTGCTCCGTACTTAAAGAAGAAAGGTTATGTGATATTTTGTCTGATGTAAGAAAAAGAGTTAAACCTCTCCTGAAGAGTTAAAGCACCACTTTTCCTTGGTCTCAGATGCCTCCCTGCTGCGCTGGGAGGGTCTGATTGAAATTCAGACATTCCGTCTTTCCCTTTCTCAGAGAGCTACCTGTCTTATCAATTAATTCCCCAAACCCACATTTACTATGAATACTGTTGCTGTTAGGCTGTGAAGAGACAAGCTGCATACCTGCTATGTCTGGGTACTAAGGAAGTTAAGCAACACAATCCTCGTAATTCCTCCTGCCGACTGCGAAACAGGGATGTGATGATTATGGTTCTCCTGAGAGATGTCTTAAAAAATTAACAAGGTCATTTTCTTAACAAAAATTTCCAAACCTCATTTCAACCAAGTAGAAAGGGAATACTGCTTTTATCTGTTTCTGACTTAATTGTCCGTGTGCCTGTTGTGGAGATGTCATCATGCGATAGCAGTGCTGCTGACGCAGAGAGGTGCCTCTCAGACCCCCGGGAGGAATAAGGCAGTTTCCCTGAAAGATTTTCTTTTTAGTAAAGATAAGATGGAAAGAGTAATGATGGCGACAAAACTGATAAAGGAGGAAATATCAGAAGGAATGGCAGGCTAAAGCCAGAATTTTTAATGCTGCATTAGATGCATCTTCAGAGCGGGAAAGGCCTCTCGGAAGAAGTTGCCTACATCTCCAAGTCCTTTAATAGCAGATGGTCTTTTCTCTGCAGAAGAATGAGTGTTGAGTTCTTAACAGAGTGTGTCGTAAATGCTCTGGAAAGCACGGGTAGCCTCAAGAAGCTTGGTATTGCTGACTGTCTGAAGCTTGGATGTAGGGTTTGAGAGCTGTACAAGTGCTTCCTCCCCGGTGCCGAAGTCCACTTTGTTAATAGCACAAAATTACAATTGAACTAAGCTGATTAAATGGCACAGTAGATTTGTCACACAGAAACAGTGGTGTTAATCTGGCAGCCAAATATATTGGAGGGGAAATGAGGTTAAAAAAAAAAAATTATGAAGCCCATCCAGAATTATGATTTTCCTTATTCAAAAAAAAAAAAAAAAGGCAAAAACCTACTAAGGCTTTTTTAAATGGGTCTAGAAAGTTTACTTTTCAAGAAAGCAGCATAGTGAGCTGGAGGAAATGGAATTTTATCTTTTATTTAACCAAGGAAGGAATAACAGGCATAACTTCAAATTTACTATTAAAAAAAATTGCGTTGTTACATTTCAGGAGTATTCTGATGTTTCTTGGAATGATTTGCAGGTTCCATGGGACTGATCTGTATGTACTGCACACATAGTTGAAAAGGGAGATAAATTCCTTTCTGTTAGTAATGCAATCATCTCGCAAGGTATTTTTTTATTAAATTAGACCTCTGTAACTAAATTGCTCCCGATGCCTTTTGTGGATGCTCCTAAATCATCAGCTAAATAGCAGCTGATCTAAGTTTGGCAAAAGGAAGAAATGAAGTTTTGGAAGATGATACTCATTGTTCCTGATAGTAATCAATCAGAATTTGATACTTGTATATGGTCTTGTTTTAAAAGCATTGTCATTATGGCAGTGCTACAAATCTTAAAGGAGGAGGGGAAAAAAAAGTAGTAAATTTGACACGTACTTGGAGCTTAAACATTCTGTGGATGTTACTTGTAGAGTGAGTACTCTTTCCTTTAATTTTGGTAAACAGCAGGATTAAAAAGATCATTTTCCCAACTTTTTTCCTAGTATCACTAGAAGCAAAAGAAAAGCTATACTGGCTTACCTGCCCAGTTAGCGAATTGTTTTTTTCCGTTATTTCCTGTTTAATTCATGCTTTTGATAACTGTTCTTTGTCTTTAGAAAAATCTTTCCTGTGTTCTAGGGGTCTTGTTCAAAGCAACACCTGGACAATGAGACATGTTGGTATTTAGGGCATGTCCCCAGCTTTCATCTGCTTTTCCTTACCTTTCATGTTTGTTTTTTCTCATTGTCAGAACCTGCCGTGCCTCCTCTTTGGTATCCCTAGCAGCAGCTGGTTGTGTATTTGTTCCAGGAGGTGGGTGGCCCTTCTGTCCTCCTCTTTTCCAGTCATCAGAGTGAAGGGGAAACAGGTAGAGTAATAGCTCCATGCGGATGTAAAGCCTGAAAAAGTGGGTGTCAGGCTTACGTGTTCGGATGCCTACATTAAAAACATTTTAATCTTGCATAAAAAGTTTTGCTAGAATTCAGTTTGATGGTGAACATGCACTGCTAATATAAAGAAATATTCCTCTGTTGAATCTTGTGGGATTTGGGTACACTTGTGAATTAATTTATTTCTAGGAGTTCCATCAAAAGAGAAATCCTTTGTAAAACTACAGATGTTAAAATACAGCCAAAAAAAAATGCTTCTTGTCCTGGGAAATTATATGCAGTTATTACAGTTGAATATTGAAATTAAAATGCATAAAAGGCCCCTGAAACCTGCTAACTGTGATTTTAAGATTTCAGAGAAACACTTTCTCTAGACCTTTTTTCTGGTTCCTTTCCTGAAAAATAAATGAGGTATTTATGAATTCATTGAAATATCCATATAGTTTTACTTAGAATTTCACCAAGACTTGGATCTTAAACATGAATGGAAGTGAAGTAAATGACAATGACGAGGAGAACACGGGCACAGGGGAAGCCCCCAGCTGTGGTAGTGCCTGTGGCCAGGCGGAACAGCTCGCCCTTTCCTACTGCTGTGAACACACCTATTGCACCAGCGATTCCGTAGGAGCTTTCATTTTAAGTCTTCTACCTAAAATGATTTTTGAGGCTTTCCCCTGCCGCACAGCAGGAGCTCCGGACACACAGTGCTTGCCATCCTGGTTTTTGTAGCACCATGACCCCTTATGCCTCTTCCTCTGATGTTTGTGGTGTTTTGTTAGTGGGTTTTGCTTTGGGTTTTTTTCTGTCAGGTGAGAAAGTCATCTGGCACAACAGGATATTGAACTCTTGAGAGTCTGGGCAGAGGTAGAAAAGGGCTGTTCCTCTGCGGAGTGTCACATAAACTCAGTGCTGTCGGACCTCTGGCCAGCCTGGTACCTGATCGTGAGGTCTGACTGGGTTGAACAAATAACAGGGGCTCCAGTGGTGTCCCCGTGTCCTTCCTCTCTTGGTACCCACTTTTCTATCAAACATTCTGCCTGTTGGTATTTGAAACGTGGTCTAGAACTATGCAGTTTGTGCTGAATAATTATGCTTCAGCTAAATGAATGGAAAAATACTGTTGAATGGAAACCGTCACAAGATCAGCCAATTAATACAATTTTTCTGTTGCATTTGATTGCCTTTTCTGTTCTTTAAAGAAGACAGAAAATAAAACAAGAGACATATCTGAAGAGATGGTTTTTTATTTTCTTTTGCTGTGTAATCATCACAAATTCATATGTTCTTAAATTTACAGCATTTTGTGCTTCTAAATGTTTCTGATTTAATTTTGGAGAAGAATGTTTCTTCAAACAATTGAGGCTTAACACTGTGCTGTTTTTTCCGTTTAAAAAGAAAGCCTCTGAAGAGATGTCAGTATTTCATCTGCTGTGTAGTGTCCTCTTTTCAGTTTTTTGATTTAGTGTCATGATTTCTGGTATTCAGTGTTTGAAAGCACAAAAACACTGATTATTTTATAATAGTAAATGTCAGTATGCAGTTTTCTCAAAGTCAACCAAAAATAAAACTTTAGTCCAACTTGTAAGATCTTTACAGGTTTTAAATGCAAGTTTTGGTAGGAAATGGCCATTCAGAAATTAAAGCTTTGTGTCTATAGCTCTATAATGTCATTCCTTCGGTCTTTAGTTCTATGTTTAGAAAAATTATTATTATGACATCAGTTCTCCACAGATTTGTTACAGACACACACTGCCCTCGAGCTACAAAATTCTGCTAGGGTGTTAGCAACTGCCACGAATTGGAGGTGAATATTTTTGGAACCAGCTAAACAGCAGAGGAAGGTGATCGTGTTATAAAGCACAGTGAGAATTCCACAGTTATTAAAATATTTTTCTGTTTTCTTTTTTCAATACAGAAATAAACACTGGCATTCCTAATCCTTTCATTCATTTTTCTTGGGTTATGCATTTTCACATTTTCAAAAGTTTCAACTATATTTGCAGTGTCCTAACAAGAGGGTTACAGTTGACAGAAATTTGGTTTGGTTTTTTTTCCACAGTTTTCTGTTAGTAAACTAAGAGCTGACATCTTCACATGACTTGGGAAATAAGTTTGAGATACATTGGGTGTTCAGATGCATGACAGTAGAGATGAAAAGTATTTCCTTCTGTATATGGGAATTTTAAGGTGGTCAAAACCATGGGGGTTTTTAGAGAAATTCCTCAAGTTTGCTGATTCCACCTCTCAGTGAAAGGTGAGGTATGTGTGACTGGTCATTAGGCTGTTAGTAAGTCAGACTACAGAATAGTACTTGGGTGAAATGTGAGTAACTTATTACTTCAGCAGTGGTCACTTAACTACAAATAAAGTATATGGTTAGTAAACCCTACTCACTTCTATGACCTAGTTTGCTGTGGATAATAATTTTTTCTGCCCATGACATCTTCTTGGGGCAACACTGGTCTTACTTTCCCCCCACTTTTCCTCTGTTTGACATCCGTGAATGAGAGATTCTTCCCATCTCTCATCTTAATTTCTGGGCTACTCATAGCAAGGCAAAAGGCTCTTCCCCTTGGTGCCCGTACTAGCTCCTGGTTCCCACTCTGGCTTCACTTTGGTCTGCTCCCAGTCCTCCTCCTGTTCCCATGGAAGCGCTCAGAGTTTCCTGGTTTGTCATTCCTCCCTGATAAACTGAGAGTTTAAACCCCACGTTCTTCATCTTCCCATGGCTGCGGATGGTATAGATATGGGTTGGGCAGCCTGACTCAGAGACCAGCTGAGACGGGAAATAAATGGATGCGAAAGCTTCTGCATACTCAGTAGAATGAGTCATAACTTCTGTACTCATGTGAAGCTCTCTAGCTTTGTGAGCGTGCTCTGCCATTAAGGGCGTATGAAATCAGTGAGAATAAGAAAGAAGATTCTGGGTGCCGTGTTCACCTGTTAGTGGACGATGTGCGGAATATAGTGGATGGCGGGGACTGAAGTGAGGGGAGCTTGCTTCCTTAGTGCTTGGGTTGATAAGGGGTTTTGGGGAGGGGTTCTTTAAGTCTGCACCTTAAGTAGCCTTAAATATGTTTTTAGTTTCCTAAGACATGGAGCCTGAAGTCCTAGGATGCTCCGGGAGATGGCTGCACGCTAGGCAATCTCCATGGAGAATTTTGCTTTTGCTAATTGTAGAAGTTGTTACACTGGACAGCTTTAAAGAGATATTAGCTCCTAAATAAATGTTTATAAGGAACCTAGAAAAAAAAAGAAATATAGATATTAATCTTTGCAGGAGAAATAGGATTACTTTTAACGTAGTTTGTAGTTTTTTACATTTTTACAAATTTTTTACAGCTCTCTAATTGAGGGCTTTTTTTTTTTTTCTTCTAGGAATACTATTGTTTGTAAGAACTTCGAACAGTACTGGTATTTTAACTGTATTAAAAAATAGTGTCAATGTAACTAATATCTAGAGAAAATACTTTTTTTGTTTTATGTATGTTTAGTAATATAGTATTTATATGTATGCACGTATGGCTTAGACGTAAATATAGCACATATATGCGAGTATCTGTTCCAGAACCAAAGCCCAGGCTGAGGCAGCCCCACGCCGCAGCGATTTGCCCCGAGGACGGCGGTGAGCTGTGTTTCCACAATAACAAGGGAAGTTTCATTAATGACGTGGGCCGAGTGCTGCTGGAGAGCTGCGAAGACTGGCCTTCACCAGCCTACTAGTGATAAAATTAGTGAGGCTTTCATACTTGTAGTTAAAATGTTTTTTTTTTTCTAATGCTAGTTAGAAAGTTGCATTGGTGTCAATAAAATGGTAAATAACAGTTAAAAGCAGGGTGAAATTCTTCCTTAGAACAATATTGGAGCAGAGTCTTCTGTCATGCGATCTCATTAGTTCTTGCTTGCTCGTCTGATGAAAGCAAGACAGATCTGGTTTATTTATTTCTCACTTAAAACTATTAATTTTAAAAAATGTTGAGGCTGCCTTTTCCGCATTATTGCAGAACAAAAAAGGAAACGCGGGTGGTTTTCCTTCTGGGTTTTTTTTTGTGGTGGTGTGCCTTTGCAACCGAGTTGAATCATCTCTCACGGATTCTAAAACCAGAGGAGAAGCGTAACCTGGGTACGGGTCGCGGTGCATTTGCGCAGTGCTTATTCCTGTGCTTTCTTCCTCTTCCGCTGCACGCATCAGGTGTGATCACCAGGGTGTGGGTGTTTATGGGTGTAAAAATAGAAAGCTGGAAAGCAAAGGTCTGTTCAGTGTTTTTCCAATCTACTGCTTCTTTACATTTGTCACAAAAAAAAAAAAAAGCATTTAGAAGGGACTTTAAGTCACCCTTCTGTAGCTGTGTGCAGATATTCTATTACGCATACTAACGTTTCTAACATTTTCTGTGTACGTTTATATTTGTGTGAAATAATCTTCATATAAGTTGCCTGTTTTTATTTTTTTTCTTCTCATAACTAAGAAAAATCTACCTCCCAGGGGCAAATGACTGACGGAGATTGTGCGAGCCTTTGTAGTCTTTCTGTGGTACTGACTCTCAGGTATTTTCCCTTATCTAGAAGAAAAGGGTCTGAAATTTAGCATCTGTCCAAGCTAATGGGTTTCTTTTAATACCGAAACATCTGTATGAGGCTCAGGCGTGTTTTTCACCCTTGAGATTTAAAGTAACACATGTAACTTCATCAAAGTTACTTTTGATTTATGCCTGTGCAGAAGTTGGCTCTTTCAAGGAGCTAAATTGCTGAAACTAATGCAAATATTTAATTCCTGAGGTTAGAATGTCTTTTGTTTGCGTTTGCGATGTTCTAATTAAAAGCAAACCCCCAGCGGCAGGTGGGGGGGGATGCGGACAGTTGCCCCAACTCATGGACCTGCCCAGATACTCCAGATCTAAAGAAATCCAGTCGCGGGGTCAGGGTGGCCTACACGGTATCATTTTCTGTGTTTTGAGTTATTTTTGTAAAACATTTGAACGTGCTGTTGTGTCGGTAATTGCGGAAAATCTACCTTATCCCAAAGAATACCGAAATAGAGCAGGAGAGCTATTTACAGTGGGAACAAATGGAAAGCTAATGACATTAGAAAAACATATTGATGTTTTTGCATAGCTCTGCAATAAAACATTTAGGTTAAAAATAAATCTAATGGTTTTAAGACTTAGCAGCACCCATGAGTGTAAAAAATAATGTCTAAAATCAATTTATGATTTTTCCCCAATGGTTTTTGAGTATTTACTTTGAATGATTATTGTCATGTGTTCAGACAGTTTAGCTTCTTCAAAATTGCTGTTTGGGAATAAATTAACAAAAATATATTTGGGATTTAGAAAGTTTCATATCTCTGAAGATACTAAATGTTGAGTTGTATCTCCATAAATGTTTTGTCCCCAGTCCAGGAAGAAATTGAAAAAAAAAAAAAAGAAAAAATCAAAACAGATTCCTTCATTTGAGCAGAGACATATGTTTTGTGGGTTGGCACCAGACTAGGATGCAGAATCTTGTAGAACCAACTCTTCATACTCTAGGATATTTAGAGGAACAACATTCAAAACAAAGTGCTAGAGAATTTAAAAAAAAAAATCCAACCCAGAGAATATAGGTTTTCTTTAAGATGGAAAATGTCTGTTCTGAGTCTCTTTTTTTATTTCTAGTGCCATGTAACTGTGTCTTTTTTGTGTCAGTGTCAAATGCCATACAGGAGTCAGATATTGTAAATAAGATAATGTGTTATTAAAAAGAAAATGTTTTAATTCTGTTGGTAAATTCACATTAATTGAAGATGAGATCATAGTGACTCCTTCTGGCTGTTGTGATGATGATCGTAAAATCGTATGAAGGAGGAATAACGAAACACCTGTGTACTGCTCACAAAATTAACACTTCCCAAGAGATTTAAAAGATTCCCCTGAAATGTGGTTTAACACAGAAGAAACTTTTCCCCTGTGATGTGATGCTCAAACTCCTTCGAGAAGGCTTAGAGATTTGGAGAGCAAAATTAACTCTATCCTTACAATTATTGCAGTTGTTATGTATGAGAGAACAATTATTAAATCTGATCAGAAGAAACTTCTGCAAGGGGAGCAGAGTTGAAATATCTGGATTTTGGTTGTGGAGTTCAGCGCCAACACAAAAGGAGATATCTATTAATACAAAAGACGAGAATTAGTTACTTGGCAGCCAAAAAAATAAAATCTTTTCAGTGGAATTTAAAAAAATCTGGGGAGATCTGGGTATGATTCGACTTTTTCAGAAAACTGAAGGCTAAGTTTTAAGGGCAAGTGATCGAAAGCCTCACCGTTGAAGTTACTTTCGGGGAAAACAAGTCACAGACTCCGAACCACTTTGAAAAACAATTGTTTAAAATGGCCCAATGAAACGCTGCATTTATTTCCCTGTAGTTGCCCCATATTGTGTGTTCTCCTTTTAAAAAGGAGTTTCTTTCTAAAAAGAAGTTTCTTTCTAAAAAGAAGCCCAGCATGGCTAACGGATGGGGCGCGTGGCGTGGCTGCACAAGGTGTAGACTGTCGAATTAATAGGAATTGGTTTGGGTTTAACGTTCATATGGGCTACCTTGCTGCAGCATCATTGTTTAGGTGAGGTTGTTTGGGGACTTTGAGCAGCTCATCAGCAAAATTTGTTGTTTGCCTGTTTGTTTCATGGGCTACTTCTGTGTAATTCGAGGTATTTCGTTAGCCTGAGGTTGTTGGAAATATTTTTTTCCATTCCGCTCGTGCCCCTCAACCCTGTCTTGAACCATATCTGAAAATGCAGCGGCAAGCTGCCGGAGCAGCATCGCTTTCAGTTCCTGCACAGCAGCTTTTTAATACTTTAATAGGGTCGTTTTGTATCTGGATTTTTTTTTCCCCCCATACCAATCCATCAACTCTCAGTTTGGCAAGCATCAAGGCACAGTGTACATCCAATTTCTTTTTCAGTTTTTTTTCATTAGAAAAAGAGAGTTAGCATAATCATGAGATAGCCTTTGCAATTTTATTTCAGAGGCTGATCTGACAGTTGTTTTTTCTACAAGGAATTTAAAATTTTGGAAGCACTAGAAAGAGCAGAGAGTATCCATTTAAATATTTGATAAGTTCTTTTGCAGAAAAAGTTGGTTTGAAAGGTGTTTATTCTCAGGTGATGGATGTTGGGAGGATTAGGATTGACTTCAGAAGAAACAAACATGGATAATTCAGATAAAGCATTGTCATAAAGCTGAGGTGAAATAACTTTTCGCGTTGATATAGACCAAAGTGCAAAAAGTTAGTGGTTGTGCTGCTAGAGGTATTACGGCTTTAAGCAGCAATAAATTGCCCAGGGAGCCTGCTGAGTGATCTGGTGATCCTGACTGCTGGCAATCAGATGTCCCAGGCCTGCAAATAAATAAATGAGAAAATAGATAAATCAAGTTTTTTAAAAATGATGAATTAGTTACTTGTGTTAAGCCAAGTTGGATTGCTGCTGTGGTTGTACGCTCTCAGGACTCGGCAACAGGTTTTCCGTTGCTCGGAGTTGAATTCTTCCATGATCTAAGAAAGACTAAACCAAGTGGAATTGACCGAGTGGAGGGGAAAATTGGGTCTTCCCATATTTACAGTACTAAATAAGAAAACAACACTAATAAATGATGCTGTGTGGTTATACTGTTGAATCATGTGGGATTTTTTAAACCAAACGTGGCATTTTTAGGGACGTTGTCTTTCAACTCACCTTTACTTTGGCTTTTCAAAGCTTAGGGAAGTGGTTGGACTTTTCATAACCAATTAGGGTTTATAGCACACTTCAGTACTAAGTTGTAATTTTATTTGTCTTTTCTAATCTTTAACTCGTGGGGTGGTTACTGCAGTTGTTATTTTGGTATGATAGCAGTCAATTTCCCAAGTTTGGTGTATTTAGTCTTAAACATACTGCTGCAGAGTAATTGTTACCTGCCTCAAGTAGATACATGCCTTCCCATGCTCTGGTGCTTGTCTGTTTAACAGGAGCTAGTAAATTCATGTATTGTATGAAATGTGCAATTTTACTTCGTGCCTTCTTAATAAATAAATACAATTTTAAAAAGTCCCAGTGTAGTTGCAGCTAACCTGGCTTATGTCCTGCTCTGTGGTGTTTTTCTTCAGATCCTTACTGACGATGGTGGTCATTGGAGGCATAAATATTGAAGAATATATCATTTACAGACAAGATCTTTGAAATTTGTTTCCTTCAGACAGCAAAGGTAAATAAAGTAATCTATATTCTGCATTTGTATATGAGTAGTAAGAGAGTTTTTGTGCTCAGAAATAACCAAAATTGAACAGCAGCTGAAGTTCAGGAGACTGGCTTGACTTATAAAAGGTTTAACTTCTTTTAGTAAATTTATTTATCCTACTAATGTAAAAAATAAGCTACATGGAAGGAGCTCGGTTTCTTTTCCTCCATTTAGTTACAAGAATATGAGTTCTTAGCTTGTTGTTCCTTATTCTTTTTTTCCCACGAGTTTTTCGTGCCATGAGGTCATTGGCAATATCTGTGTGTGATACCGACCCTAACCAGGAACACCTTACCTGTCAAATCCAAAGCGTAGTTGGGCGTGGGGATTACTACTCAAAAAAGCAAGTTATGGGGAAAAAAAATAGCCAGCAAAGTAAAATAGTCTCTTGAAGTTTTCTTTAAGAGTTCAGAAATGTGACTTCTTTTTAATTAGATATTAGCGATACGAGGCTGCTGTGTGCTCTGCTTGGACTATTTGTTTTGAACACGTGGACTTTTGATCAAAATAAGATATTCAGGAGAGTTTTGTTTGTATATTATTTTTTTTTGTTTTGAAACTAACTATATAAAACACTCAAGGTAATGTGGGAAGAATTTTTTCTGTTATGGAAATGGACCTAATTTTCCTACTCATTATCTGCTGTTAATTTAATGTGTGGCAATATCTGAAATGTAGTGATGATTATATGGCAGGAGATTTTTGGTTAGCTGTACAGTTCGTCTATGAGCAAACCAATTAAGACATAATTTCAGGATATAATTGAACTCCTAATGGGACACTTTAATTCACCAGAAATTTACATCTTTGCCTTTCTTTGTTTTTGTAGACAGGTCCAAAATGAGGGTACAGCTTCATTTTTGAACTTCTGAGTACAGCAACTTTATCTGAGACTTTTCAAAATGAAGCATGTAAAATGCTGTTGAATAAGAGGATGGATAAGTTCATGAATAAGCTACTTAGTTCTCAGATCTGAACTTCGAATAGCACTCATTAGCTGGTTGTTTGAAGAACAGAACTTACTGTGTTGGCAGGATGCTGTGGCCCTGTTGATACTCTTTCCACCTGCAGCCCAACACCGTGCGATGCAACACGGTGAAAACTGATCTCCTTAGTACAAAGTTTGTTCGTGTTCAAAGCTAGTTTTTGTCCTTTAAGCGTGTCTGGGAAGCCGTGATCTGCTGTTGAAGGGCTTTTTCTGCAGATCTTTGTAACTGATTTTTCAAGCAGTATGAATAGAAAATTACTGGAACTGCATCGTTAGCCCAGACCCAGCCTGACGGAGCATCTGGGCTGGGACACAAGGTCGGAGAAGAGCAGCGAAGCTGGGGAAGGGTCTGGAGCACAGGGCTGATGAGGAGCAGCTGAGGGAGCTGGGGGTGTTTAGTCTGGAGAAGAGGAGGCTGAGAGGAGATCTCATCACTCTCTACAACTGCCTGAAAGGAGGGTGCAGTGAGGTGGGTGCTGGGCTCTTCTCTAAAGTGACAAATGATAGGATGAGGAAATGGCCTCAAGTTGCACCGGGGGAGGTTTAGGCTGGGTATTAGAAAAAAATTCTTCACTGAAAGAGTGGTCAGGCATTGGAACAGGCTGCCCAGGGCAGTGGTGGAGTCACCATCCCTGGAGGGGTTCAAGAAACTTGTAGATGTGGTCCTTCGGGACATGATTTAGTGGGTTGGGTGTGATGGGTTGATGGTTGGACTTGATGATCCTTGAGGTCTTTTCCAACCTTTATGATTCTCTGATTCTCTCTCTTCTGTGTTACAAAAATGAAGTACCTCCTTTATCTAGTGTCTGTAACGCATTTCTGGTTTGCTGCCCATTCAGTATCTTTTTACGTAAGTCAGAGCTCTCCTATGAAACTCCTTTTACTTTTTTTGAGTATTTTTTTAATCCCAAGTTTAACAAAGGCACTAAAACATGTATATCGCCGTATGCAGTGGGCGCTGGCAGGTGTATCTGGGCTGACGCAGCCCTGGTTCCATAGAGTTTTGCATGAATTAGGTTTTCACAGCTCCCAGATGATGCTGTAAGAGAACAGCAGATGGGAAAGAGTTAAAAAGTGCAGCATGCATAACTGAATTACATGACCTAAAATAAGGAAACAAACAGTAGCTGGTTGTTAGAGGAAAGCTCAAATTAAGAAAGAATTTTTTTTCTTTTTTTTCTTTTTTTTCCTCTTTTTCTTTTTTTTTTTTTTTTAACCCCCAGAAAATCTTTTTCATTTAAAAGATAAACACTACTGAGCTGAGAAAGGTTATTCATACCTCTGCCATGCTGAGGTTAAATTTTGGGGTTTGTTTTGTTTTTACTGTTTCCTACAAGGGTAGACCTTTGCGTATGTTTTTATTTGTTCGAAAATGGCAACCTACAACATTCAGTAAAGAAAAACCAAATGTTTTGGGGGAATAGTTATCAAAGCTTGCATTTAGGTTAAGAAGAAACGTTTTTCGTATGTGAAAAACTGGGACAGGGAAAGTATTTCTTTCTGTAAGGTTAATGTTTTACTGGTTATTTCCTCAATGTACATGTGGATAAACCTCAGAATACTTCTACCAAAAAAAAAAAAAATTAGCTCGCATCCTTGGCATCTTAGCTTCTATTTTGCACTCTTCTTGTCACTGATACTGAGATGTTCACAGCTGTGTAGGTATGTGCAGACGCTGTTTCTATTCCATTTGATCTATTTTTAAATGCAAGGGCTTTTTGTATTTAATACGCATTACTGTGTTGCAGTCTAATACTTCAAAACCTTTGTGACCTTGGTTCACCCACTGGTACCTTGTGCATTATCATGCAGTCTTTAATTATATGGTAACATGTTCTTTTTCTCCATAGAAGGAAATCTTTGTATTAAATACATTTAATCAGTATGCAGCTATCTAGTATTTTTAATTGTTTGGTGTGTGGTTCCAGATCTTCTGTACTATATAATTTTCAAACCATTCAAGAATTTGCCTTTATGCTTTACTGTACCTTTTAGCAACAGGTTTTCTCTAAGACTTTGTGGCAAAACCCAATCTCTGAAGCCCAGAACGTTTTCCGTTCTAGGAGCTTCCCTTGCCAGCTCTTTTGATGTGCTGCTGGGGTTTGTGTACTTTCTACAGTACTTGCAGAACTGTGGTACTCGCTCCATGAAGATTCTTTCAAGCCAGGAAAGCAAGAGCCGTGGACTTCCAGGAAAAGCACAGGAATTTAATAGATGATGGGCCTAGGCATCTTTTTTTGAAGTTACATTTCATTCTTCTTGCTTCTCAGTTTCCCATTCAGCCATTCTTTCTTATATCCTGATTCCTTGTGTGTCTCATGTCTTGCATCTCTGTTTTTTACTCTCCCTCAACCAAGTAATTTCTAATGTTAGCCGGTTTCTATTTCGAGTTCGTTATCCGTTCTCACGCAGGACCAGTCTTCCCTCATTTCACCTACTTTCCAGAATTACAGTCCTATCCCAGTTCCAGACTTGCACCCCATCTCGGGATGACTCTGCACAGATGGGTACAGAAGGTTGCACATCTTTCTACCCGTGCTCTGAGTCAGCTGATGCAAGTCAACTTCAGGACAACAGCCTTGGAGCTGCTTCGGCGTGACTGTGAAGTGCTACGGAGGAGCTCAGTCTGCCTCTGCACGGTGCGAGGAAGGTTACACACAACCCTAACGCAAAGATCAGCCGTCTGCCAAGGAGAGTTCTTGCTATAGTGCGTTTGCACACAGAAATTTTGCATTTCCAAAACTGTATGTTTGAAAAAAGCTTTACATTGTGTATTACAAGACAGTTTGGAATTTATGGGTATTTTTAATCTGCATCCAGCAGTTTTAGCATGAACACTGGGTTTTCCTCATCTGTAAACTGAGATGGAACGTTACGGATTTGTACTATTTATTTCAGTGTGTGAAAGAAAGCAGAATGATACAAGTCCTCATAATATTTTTTTCTAGTTAATCGCATAGAAGGGTGCGAAAATACACCAGAGAAATATAGCATTAATGAAAAAGGAAACTGGTTATGCAAACCTAAGGAGGAGGAGTGAGGTTTACATCCACTTGTTGTATTTTATCTTTTTAAACAGCACATGGAAAATTCTAGTAGCTAGATAGAATTTTATGCTATGCGATAAAATGATAGACGTGTTTAGTTCCCTGTGCCATCTCCAGCTGCAAACCATGCAGCCTCTGAGCACTTTCTGAACTCTGTAATTCTGGGACTCGGGATATATCGCAGCACAAAATCGGGCCTCTCACTATCCAAACTTCAGAATTTATAAGGCTGTTTAATTATACTGAAGAATATAACATATGACTTGGCACTGCATGCACAGTGCTTCTCTAAATAGTTTGTCTTAGAACTGTGTCATTACTAATGTTTTGATTGTAGTTATTCTAAGACAGAGAGGGAACAGTGTCATGTTCCATCATTTCTCTCCCTAGAGCAGTCTGCAGTCCAGATTGACAGACAATTTTTCCTGAATTGTCATTAAAACCAAGGAGCCCAATTGTCTTTTCTGAAGCCCTAATGTTTTTCTAAGAACAGTCAATTCCCTGTCTCTCTCTTATCTTTTAGTATGAAAGCGTTGTTTTTCTGTGAAATCCCAAGTTGCTTTTTCTAATGCAAGATATAAACCAATTCTGCCTTCTGCAATTTAATAAAGGGAAACCTGCTTAATTTGAATGTTACTTCTACAGAAATTATTTAAAGGATTTTGGAGAAAAAAAAGTCCTATAACATTGCTCTGCAATATCACTACTACTAGGTACATTTTAGAGCCAAATTTTAGAGTAGATTTTAAATATAGTAGATTTGATAGGTCATTCTGTGCCTTAGCAGGAAATTTTGTACCTCTTCTGCCAAGTTCTTCGTATTTCACCAGAGCAAGACCATTTGTTTTCAATGGTCCTCATTTCTTTTCCAGCTGGTCCTTCTGAAACAAATTTCAAATAAAATATGGGCTGATGTTTTGAACTTTTTCTTGAAGCAGATACCGTACATGAATACTGCAAACTACAAGGGCTTTCCATTTTGAAAACCAAGAACAGAGGGCACCACGAACAGAAGTAAATATTCTGCACACCTTTTTTATTGTTACCAAATTAATCAAGCTCAGTGGTTTAACTGTAATTTCAAAGTTAAATATTGAAGTAATGTAAAAATTTCTGATACTGCAGTACATCTGTCTCTTTAAAATTAATAACATCATAGCAAAACTGTTCAAATTTGCATTTTTAACATATAATTTTTATCAGTGAAGCTAAGCACACATGCTCACAACCTCTGAGTTAGTTGTTTAAAGCTTTATACAGTCACAAGAACCTGGATGTCTCCGGAAAGTTTTGGGGATTTTTATTATTTCACTCCATGATGTTAGAAAGCTTTACAAATATCCATCCTTATGTTTTCCTGTAATACATCAAGAAACCTCTGTGAAGTAAAAGCCACATCATCTTTGTTTTTTTCCATAAAGAGCTATGGATTTAAAATAACAGATAATAGAGCTAGTCATTGTTTGTTAATTACACAAAATATTTAAAGGAAGACTGTAGTTAGAATGTAGTATCTAAGGTAAAGTGAATTACTCTCTTCTCTTGTAGCACCAAACCGAGTTCAGATCTTTGATTTTTGCTTTTATAATTCTGTCTGAAATACAGTGCTCTAAAGAGAAACTTGAGGGTAACAAACTTAAAATTTAGCTGTTAATGAAAATCTAGGAAAGCATTGTTTTGCTTTACATGAAAATGGGCTGCACGGTTGTAGAAGTGGAGTTTTTTTCCATTTTACTCTTGTTTTATTTTCCCCTTACTATAAATTCACATCCTTGGAAACTTGAAGTTGGCACGTTGACCAGCGTTTATCCACATCTAATCTGGCTGTGGACCACCAGGAGCTGCAATGTGTGTATTACAAGTATAGCCCCAACAGCTTTCCTACAGTGAGAAGAGCTTTGAAATTATCTAATTCTTGCTTTTGTTGGTTTGTCTTTCAACAAGGCGTCGTCATTGTTCAGATTCTTACCTGGCCTGTACCAGCATTGTTGCTGCTAAAGGGAGAGCCACCCTACCCTGGTTAGCTTCTGCCCATCCACCTCAGTGAATCTCAAACATCTTTGTCTCTTGTCCTAGAAGGATCCTGGTTCAGTGAAACCAAATTCAAACCAGTCATGCTTTTAAATTCAAGCTCATACAAAGTTTCTAAAGAAAAGAGCCACTCTTCCTATGAAAACCTGGGGTGATATTCCAGAGCTGTCATTCAAAATGGGATATTTTTTTTAATTTATTTTTTTTTTTTTACCAAATCCCTGTAAACTGTGAGAGGTAAGACTTTCACCAAGGTGGTTCAGTAGTTGCCACAGCTGTCTTTAACTTAATCTTCTTTAACTGAGATTACGTTACTTCGAGGGATTCATCAAATTTATTTGGTTTTCCTCCTTCGTGTATGAAAGGCCCCAGGTACCATTCCGAGAATGGGGGCAAAAATAGTTGAGCTTAGGCAAAGGATGCGTGAATTAAACTTTCTGTTTGCAATGTATCGTGAAAAGTGAAATTATCTCATCTTTTTTGACCATCTCCATCTATTTGCCGAGTCCTTAATACAGGAACTAAAACTATTTAGGACATTGATCCCAGCATGGACTTTCCAAAGTGACTACAATGTCTTTGAGATGCGTGTTGTTTAGATATTAGAGAACAGTTTCGGAGAAGATAGCCACCTGACAGAATTCTCATTCAATGGCCGTCCTGACAAAGGGGAGAAGGAAACCTTGCCCCAGGTGTACCTTCAATAAAAGGCAGAAGAGGGAAAACTGTATAATGTATATTGCATATATTATAATGTGTATAATTTAACCTCGCCTAGATAATTCTAACACGGCATTTTTGCTTGTACTACTGATTTTTGTTTGGAAGTTTTGTACATTTTCTAGTGTAGACATTTCTATTGGTTCAGGTATATGTCTTTTTTTTACTTTAATTTTCTTTTTATCTCAAGCACAGTTTAAGCATCTGAGTGACAGCAAGTGACATTTTCGTAGGATAGATTCTGTAGGCAAATGAACAGTTGACAGTAGGCATAATGGCAGCCTGGAATAGTCTGACATGTAGGTGTTCTGACTGGAAGATACTCTGTTGAAGTCATCACGTAGTAGCTTTCAGTTTATATTGTGTTCTCATACTAGAGAATTAAATATATACCCATGACACGTATGCTTCAGATGGGTTTTTTTACCCAATATCATCTCTTGAAGAAGAAATAGTATTACATGGTCTGAAAGGAAATTCAACAGAGAGATGCTGGCATTAGTCAACGTCCTTGGCTTTTGTATTCTGTAGGTGTGAGAGAGTGAGATGTCTTCCAAAGCGGATAAATACACTGTGCGTTCCCATACAGCATCTCTGTAATTAGTTAAGAACAGCACAGAATAAAGGTCTTGATTTTTTTAAGAAAGGAGAAGGGGACACTTAGTTGTTAGCTGCGTGCCAGCTTTTGACCTCTTTACACACTTAAAAATCCCAAATATTCATGTGCAAGAGATCTTGGTAAGGTTGTTGGGTACCTTTTGTGTTGTATGAAAGTTTGCAGCTGGAGAAAGGAAGCAAACTTCACCTGTTGGAAGTTTAACGTTAGTATTTCTGTTGACTTGCAGAAGGTTAGGTAATTGCGGATAGCTGAAAAACATGATGAATTCAACATGAACTCAGGTGAGACTAGTATATGATTTTGTCAATACAGAAGATTGATCAGTAGATCATTTTACTCAAATACCATTCTGTTATAATACCACTTAAATCTCTTGAGTGGAAATTATTATGTAGTACCTACCTAAAAACTGATGACTTTCATGATTTCTCTTAAATTGTATTTTGTTGATGATCTAAACTTTGAAATATATTTGAAATCTCTAAAAATAGGTATGGTATTTCAAATGACAAATTCACTTTTTGCCTACCTGTTGGAGGTGGTTGAAGTGCCATCCTAAACACACCTATTTTCATTTAGTCCCTTTTCTTAAAAAAAAAAAAAAAAAAAAAAAAAAAAAATGTA
>WKFP01015240.1:463133-546821 GCA_011057875.1 Pterocles orientalis | reverse complement strand
TACTGAATCTTTCACGATCCTATTGTTGCTTGTTGTTACAGTGTGGGGTATCTTTCTTCATCTCCCTTAGCTGTACATGTGCTTTAGCATTTTCTTGCACTATTTGCAAAGAGAAAAAATGATGCCAATTGGAAGAAGTTTGTGAAAGCCACTTATGTGAAACTGATCTGCCAAGCAGTGTGGTAAGAAACACAGCCGAGCAGACTTCTGCTGTGGCTCGCTAGCATAAAATTGACACACAGTGTAGTAGATTTTGCAGCTATACTACTGACGTGCCTTATTGCTTCATCCTCTACATTGCTGATAGAAACAATGTGGTAGGTGCTAAATGGAATTTAGAGTTTTTTGGGGGGGCTTTTTTGAGGCTAAAATATTTGTTAAGGCTAGTGCTGCCCCAAATATAGAGTTAAACACAAAATTCTGTGACAGGGAAGAAATTTAGAGCCTACACTCCAGGTGCAAACATAGGCAGGATTCCTCGGTGCTCCGTGACCGGCACATCTGTCCATTCACGTTGTTGAGCTCTTTTGGAGGAGCAGCTAAAGCCATAAGTGACTTCTGGGTTCAGTTCATTTTTTTGACTGGAAGGAAAGAAGGGTCTCGCTTCGTCTTCCATGATCAATTTTTAAATCCAGAACTAAGTATATAAGAAGCTAAAACCAGTTTAGCCCCTCGGGCTGGGAACTGAGCTCGGTGGCATTGCTGGCCAGTGGGCTGAAGGGAAGGGAGGCAAGGAGAGGCTGCAGGGGACTATATGTTCTTCCTTATGTGTTGGAATAGCAGGGCTGTGTTCCGTAGAGTAAGTTTGAGCTTAGATTCAAGTTCATATAGTACTTATGTTAATGGGATGTATTCACTGAAAGGGAGGAAAAAAATGCTCGAAATATCTACTGGACTGGCGCAACAGTTAATTATTTGTTTAGGTAAAAATAGAAATTTATAAAACATGAATCTAGGATTAAAGTATATGTTTTAGCATTGAACTAAATGTGGTTGTTTAGTGACAATTAAAAGGTGATTTTAAAGCAGACAGATTTGGGGATACGGTCAGTGTTCATACGCGGTTACTGAAGTCTGAGTTAGGTCCTGGCTCCGTGGAAATGGACGGCAGAACTGAAAAAGCGTTTCAGTTATGTTCACAAAGCACAGTGCTGTGCTGATTGAAGTGTGTTCCACTGCTACATTTTGGATAGACATCTCATTTCAGCTACCTGACCCTCTTCTTCTGGATTTGACAGATTGAGGTATTTTTGCAGTATGTTTTATAATATGAGCTCTAGGTTACAGAATCTGTATCAGTTAAATTTTTCTTATCTGTCCTTAAACTCATCTAATATTTTGTCCCATCTGAAACCTGTTCATTGGCAACATTAACGAACACTGTCGGAATGCTGAAGCCATCTCTGTTGTTCATTTCCTTTATCCTTTGTTCTAATAAAAGGTAAAAAAAAAAAAAAAAGGATATTGGAGGAGAATTGAAGATGTTTCTAATGAGGTTCTCCTATGAGGATTTTTTAAAGAAAATAAACATGGATTATTATTTTAGTGGATTTCTTTGTAACTTCTGCAACTTGGTGATTTGATTTCAATAAATAGCTAGATTCAGGGTTTGGCCAACAATGTAAATGGTGGGATAACCGCTGACACATCCAGATTTGTCCAAATCTGTTGTATGCGTTTCTTGTGTCCTCCTCAGAGTTCCCTCCTCTGTGCCTGCTGAAGAAAAGCTCTCCAGAAATTGGTCTCTGACCATGCAGTTGCCCACACGAGATCTTCAAAGACTGCACAGACGGTGCTTTGCCCCTGGGTACTTAAAGCACACGTTTTTGGGCAGATTCCACTTATGTGTCTTCATACACTGCTTCCTCCTGACCAGCTGCCCTTATGGAGGCAGCAGACCCTGAGCTTGTCCTTGTCCACGGTAGTTCAAGGCTTCTGAAAGCTCAAAGCAGAGAATGCTGAGCTCATACTTTCAAACCTAATCTGTGCTTCTAAGGAAAATAGCCTGCAAGAGCTAAAAACGCCCTACACCTCCAAGGCAGTCTTTGAACATTAGGAGAACTTACATTTTATCTAATTTTCGGTTCCCTCACCCTTCAGTACGTGATCTTGGTGTAGTTTCAGATGCAAATGCTGCTGAACTCTGCAGCCTGTGTGCTTTTTACCTTTGACATTTCATAATGCTTAATAACGAATGGTAGGGCTAGCTGCCTGCTGAATTAGGTTGATTTAATTTTTTAACACTCAGCTTTCGATAGATTTCACATATTATATCTTTGGATGTATTTTGACAGGAGTACAAGATTTAAGGCCTTTGGCCAGTCCTTTTCAGGAACCAAACTGTCTCTTCATCTGTTGTTGTTTCAGTGGTTCATGCATACAAGTCCAAAAATGGCTTTAGAGATTTGGGATGCAGGAGGAGAGCTTTCCTGCATGTCTGTTAATTTACTCTGATCCATGTTGGTGCCAAAAAAAAAAAAAAAAAATCCTGATGAGTCACTGGGAGAAGGTTTCCGTTCTGTGTGAAGTACTGTTTGGATGTTTCACTCGTGTTGGTGAGTACAGCACGTGGTAGCAGGACTTCAACAGCTAGTGCTTTTGTGATGGACACTTGCATGGCGTGGGCAGTGGTTCTCGGTGCTTTGAGCCTTGGATTGTGC
Source organism: Pterocles orientalis (assembly GCA_011057875.1). Taxonomy (NCBI): domain Eukaryota; kingdom Metazoa; phylum Chordata; class Aves; order Pterocliformes; family Pteroclidae; genus Pterocles; species Pterocles orientalis. Next base: position 544,161 of record WKFP01015240.1, on the reverse strand, counting down.
CGAGGCTTTTGACGGAGGAGATACAACTGAGTAAATCAGCTTGGGAAAACTTGTACTCATTAGGTGTTAAAAAAAATACCAGGTTTTGCAGCATTCTGAAGAATGCTACCAGAAAGAAGCTTGATAGCTGATAATTTCACCCCGTTAAAGTCAGGGTACCACAACAGCTGGGTACCCCTGGGGCGTGCATGGGATGACTGGAGAGGCAGGAGGAGGTGTCACACCTGGGCTGCAGGACTCAGTGGTACCTGCCCAGTGGTGACAGCATGTGGTGAGTTTTGCATGATAGAGGTGATGCTAAAGCGAGGTGATTACTGAGGACTAAGTTAGAAGTGATAGACTTTCAGCTCATTTTGCACAATTTGAAGAATTGTTTCCTATGCTAAGGGAGGAGGGGCTGGCAGCAGGGAGAGCGGGAGGAGATGGAGTGAGCCCTTGCTAAGGAATATAGAGAAATCTGATAGATTACATAGGCACTTATAAAATATTTTACCTTGGCATCATATGCTGTCAGTTCTGGTTGCTTTCCTAATTTCATCTGACTTTTTCATTTTGTAAGCTATTTACGCTTAACATGGTTCTGTTGAAATAAAATTAACATTCCAGAAAGCTGTCTGCTAACTGTTAGTGTGCACCTGAACAGCAGTATCGCTTTTTGCACAAAACAAAATGGAAGAATATGTTCAGCGTCACTGTTCAAACCAGAAGACAACAGAAATAAATCAGGTGCCTGTTCCTTTTTGTCCCTTCTGAAAAACAAAAGCTACACCCAGACTAATGTTGTATCCTTGGCACTTTAGTTATTGTATTTTTTGATTTAATACTTAAAAAGGCAATTCAGAGAATGTATGAGTTGATAACTGGAAAACAAGAAAAGCTCCTGCTAAACAGCATCAAACATCTGGGGTTGCAGAGACATGCAAAGAGGGGATGAATTGTCCTAGATGCAGTCCCTTGGCTTTCTCTGTGCTGTGAGGTGTGTGGAGGTGCTGGGAAGTACTGTCCATCCTCGGGGAGAGCGGTGAAGGAGAGATGTCTTCAGGGGAGGGGGGAGTGGAGTGAGTCCTTGTGTCCCACGTTTGCTATTCAGTCTCGAGATGAGGATTTGTCTGCAGGGATGATCTTGGGCACAGCAGACATCAGTGGTTCCTTTCCTATCCAAATAGGTGCATATCTTTGTTCAGTGTTCACAGTTCTCTCTCCTCAGTTCACGTGCTTTTCTTTCTTTCTTTCATCATTTTCTATGAACAGTATTTTAAAATCACTGTTCTTTGGGTAGGTTTTTGGTTGGGTAAGGCTGCAGATTATTTGGTCTCAGCCATAAATTTGAGCAGCACCTTGCGTTGTTCTCCCCTAGTGCTGGTGGCTGAAAGCATCCGTCAGCTTTTCAAGAGGAGCGGTGCTCTGAGAGCTCTGAGCTGCCAGACTGGGGAGTTTGGGGAAGCAAAAGAGGTTTTGAAATGTTCTGTGTTTTCCAGGAGGTACGGGGAGGCGATAGATGGCTGTCTGGCCAGCCCCCAGAAGGAAATGTTGTGCTTTGCCATGGAGAAATCCTGGGGTATCGGCACTTGCATTGTATGTGGAATAGAGAGGAGAGGATGCACACCGCCTCTAAGAAGTCCTCTTACACTTGTCAGTGATTTGAGAAAGTCGCTTTAGTGTACAGTGGAAAGGGAAAATGAGCCTTTAGAATTACAGGATCGTTTGGGTTGGAAAGGACCTTAAAGATCACCTAGTTCCACCCCCTGCCATGGGCAGGGACACCTCCCACTAGCCCAGGTTGCTCCAAAGCCTCATCCAGCCTGGCCTTGAACACCCTTGCTCTAGGAAGCTGGAAATCAAGCAGTTAACAGCACAAGAAATCTTTGTGGTCCTCTTGTAAATCTTGCTCAGTTGAAGGGAACATAGCATTTTAAATCAGCTGTCCCAGGAAATCAACACTGGTTTTAAATGTGTGCAAACTGAAAACAATCTGTGCCAGAACTGCTTGTGTTAGTGACAGCTAAAAAGAAAAAAAGAAAGGAAAAATTCGAATTGATAGCCTTCAAAGTTGATAATCATGCTTAAGTCTATGCCTGAAAATCACTGAATAACTTTTCTATTGATACAAGTTACTGGATATAAATGCACACATAGTGCATTTGCAATAAGACAAAATACCTGAAATCCTGCGCTCCTTGCTAAGCTTGCAGCATTGCAGTTAGCAAAATACAACCTGGTGCAATGTCTTGCCATTTATCTTAACCTGGGATGATTCCATGAATGTCAAATAATATGATGCCGAGGAGATTCAAAATTCATGCAAAACATGATGTCAGTATGTGTGACCTCGACTCCGGAGTAGCATAATGTGTTAAATTATCTTGCTATAGTTCCAAAAAAGCTTCATGGATTAAGTGTTAAAAAAGTGCTACTCTGTAACAGTGGGAAATAAAACTAAAAATTCTACCTCTTCAGCTTTCTGGTTTATCTTAACTCCTCAAAACTCCTGTTTTTCTAGTGTGCCAGTCCCTGCCTGTGTCTGTAGTCATCTGGGGCAGAGAAAATCTTTGCTCTGAAGGTGTGTTGGATCTGCCTCTCGGTGTGACTCTTCACAGCTAGTTGCGTACATGGCAGTCTCCAAGTCGTCTTCTACTGCTGATCGCACAAAAATTTGAAAGCAGAGCTCAAAATAAACTTGTCATGCCTTTTTATTGGTTTTGTGTGTTAGTCTTCTCTACTCATAAATGACAGCTGGAAAGCATGCTACAAAAATGCCAAATGTAAACAGCGATGGTAACGAGGCTGCAATTAGTAAAGCTCAGGACTGGGGCATTCGGTGAGTTTGGGGAACCAGTGTGAAGTCTGGACGCTTTGGAAGATTTGTGCTCTTTGATTCTTGTACATAAAGTTAGTGTTTTCGTCTTTGCGATCGGTGTTGTAAGAGCCCAGGCTACCGTTCAATGTACGATTGCAGCAAATTTAGAGCTTGCTGTGGGGTTTGTGTTTGGACTACGACAATGAAGAAAATTGATAAGCAGAGAGGAGAGTTTGTGCTGTCAAACTCTGCCAAAAAATAACTTGGTTGTATCAAGTGGGAAGAAATACTGATATAAGATATTTTGGTACACGGGTTTAACAATAGTTCTTGATGATAAAATGAGGAACGTTAGGGTAGTATTAGTTCTGTGCTGGTAAATTTGTTATTTTCTGCATTTAAGGTTTCTTTGGAAGAAAAAAAACAGGAATCTGTTTAAAGGAAAACCTTGTTTTAAACTGCTTGTTTTTATCAGCTGCCTAAAATACTTGAAGGTGCTGAAGTACAAATTTTTTTTACCCTGCTGTATTTACCGGAGTGTACTCGGGCTGACCTACAGCGGCTACAGCTGGTTTGACTGTTTCCATTCGCTACAGTTTTGTGTATGTTTTAGGATCAGTTCTTACCTTGAGTAAAATTACACTGCTTAGTAGCAAAGCCCTCGTACCTAAGATGAGGATCTAGTTGCGTGAGTAGATTCTTGATTTTGGTAGTTTAGCAGAGGACGTGTTTGTAGTTCAAAAAAGTAATTCAGAAGACTGCATCTGGTTTGTGTTGGCTATTTGGAACCCTACTTAAAAGTTACTCATCCAGTGATTTCCCTCAGTAGCAGCTGAGTGAACTTGTGCAGTGTCACAGCTTTTTTAGTAATGTCACATTCATTGTCACATTCACATTATAACAATATATTTGGAGGTGAATTTCAGTAGTGCTGGTGTTGGTTCTTTGAAGGTACATCAGGCTTTCTTTCTACGTCTCCTCTGAAACTCTTGTGTTGCGGGTACGGTGGGTCGCTTTCTCTAGCACCAAAACTTTAGATGCTACTAGAAATATTCAAGAGCATAACCCTCAAAAAATTGTAGCTACTGGAGTTGAGGAAAGATTTGAACACTGTGATTTGTACCTGCTCATGCAGAATGTCAAGAACGTACTGACACATTCCTCATTTTATATATTATGAGGCTGCTAGAAACTTTGGGTGATGCCATGGAGCAGAAAACTCTTCCAGCTGTTTAAAATCTGGTCCCTGACAATTGGGGTGTTAAACCAGCCACACTAGGTTGCACAGATCTCAGTTCACTGAGAATTAAAGACATTCTTATCTGTTTTGCAGCCTACCTTGATATTATTAAAAAATTTAAATTATTAAGAAATTATTCGTGTTGCCCAAACTTTAAATGTTTTCGTCTGTTCTCTGAAATAGAGCAGCAGCTAAAATAGGTATTTCCTACTGCACTGGTGTGTGTTGCCATTTTGCATGATAGCTTACTGTCGTGTCTTTGTGTGTGGCCATGGGTTTTGGACATCTTCTTACGCTGAGATGAGACTGCGAGTCTTGAGTTCCTCAGGTGTAGGTCTTGTTCATCACACGTGTTGATCATCTTGTTAATCCAAAGTGAGGATGAAAGCAGAATTTTACAGTTATTTTAGGTCCCAATGTTTATTTAGGTGTGTTTGCCGCATGTTTTCACATTCACACGTTCAAAAAAGCTGATCAGAAATTTCTCCATGAAAGATTTTTGAAATCTAATCAACTTCTTTGTGCGTACCGTTACTTTCAGCCGTGAGTGCTTTTTGGAGGTGGCAGAACCATTCCGTTACTTTAAGTCAGGCGTGCACCTGCTTGGTTTGGATCAGTTTTTAGTAGAAATACTGAAATACAGGGGAGGCTGTCTCAAGGAGCATCGTGTTGGAAGGTAAGGAAGAAGTTTCTGCGTGAAGTACGTGTCCAAACATCTAGTTTGTTTTCCTGGTGAGTGGGCCAGCCTATAGATCCCCATAGGTGGCTTAAGTTCCCTCTGCCGTGCTCTGCTGTCTCCCCGCTCTGCTCCCCGCAAGGCTTTGGGTGCCAGCAGATCAGGCAGTCGCAATAGCTGGACCTGGCACGTCCGCACTGCTTCCAGAAGTTTGGGAAGTGTACTTTTACAGCTGTCAAATTAAAAGCAAGCTTGCATGAAGATGAAGATGTGCTTTGGTCCTCAGGCTCACCGTTAGTATCTCGGCGCTTGGTTTGAATAGAAATCTTTTTATCTAGCAGATTAGTAGTTGCCAGGGGATCCGATTGTCCCATCAATTTCAATCTAGCGTAATTCAGTAGGAATTTAAAGTTTTTCTCCTTGAACGGATGTCTCGGTGCTCTCTTTGGGAAATGAATTCTGTCTTCTGGAAGTTCCCATTAACTCCTTCCTACCAGCCACCACGACTTTGAATTAGAGAAGTTTACAAGTACAAAAGAGGAAACAAGCTTCAGGGGTCAGAAACTTTCTTATATTAAGCCTCAATCCAGGTACTGTAAAAACATGCTAAGAATGAAGGAACTGGGACACTTAGCTTGTGGTTTCTGTGAAGAAGGGAAAAATTTAGTCATTAAATTAGACCAGGTGACACTAATTCACCATTCTTAGATCCGTCCAAAATTGTACGGCTGCACTGCTGTTACATTTCTTTAGTTATTAAATTAAGATAACTTGTAAAGCTTTTAAAAGTGGTTAACTTGTTGTTAATGACTACAGGCCTTAAACAATTTAAGTCTTTTGCATTAGATATTAGAAATTTCTTTGACTTGAAGGGGATTTTTTGGTGGTAGAAAAAATGTTACATAAGACCTTGTAATAAAAAAGACAAACTTTACATGTCACCGAGTTGTCTGTTGACTGTTACTGAAAACCTTGTTCTCGGATCCTTCTCTGTGGGCTCTGCTGCTGTGAAAAGCTGGCTAAGGTGAAGCAAGCAGAATTCATCCGTTAGCTCCCCTAACACATGAAACACTTTTCTTGATCTTTGTATGACGGCATTAATACAGCCATTCATTGAATTGCTTCCTGAAAAACATTTAGAAGCAGGAAACCTTGCACACTTTATATTTTGAATGTATATCGCAGATTTTGGAATATAACAAACTTAGAGAAAAGAGTTAAATCCGTGATTATTTTTCTAAAGGATTTGTCTTTAATCCTTTAACATAAATTTGTGTATTTAACTTTTAAAATCAGGGTTTTGCCTACTTGTGTTGTTGATTTATTATCAAACACCTTGACAACTTTATGTGCTCGGCTGTCCCCTCTTTTTCTTGTCTAATAACAGAGCAGACGTGGGATAAAAAATTGCATCTAGGTTTGTGAAAGGGGGAGTGTGTTTTCCCGGGGGATTGCTAAGGCCATTCTTTCTAGGTTTTGTCTTCATCCTCTTCCCCCAGAAGGCATTTGGTGATCTCAATAAACCAAAGGGATAGTAAATTTATGGTGCTGTGTAATAAGGTTTTTTTTCTGAAAAAATTATTGTAAGTGTTTAATGACATGATGTATCCTCTGGTTTTTCATTTGCAGTTGGACTAACTGGCACTTTGTCATGCATTGGCACCTTTAACTTTTAGCTTGGGAACCTGCCGCCCTCTTTCTTGATGGGGAATTGCTCAGAGTGAAAACAACGTGATATTTTATCAAATCAAAATTATGGGTTCTGTTTTGCATAATGAAGTGCACAAACTAAACAAATGTGTTACGTGCCTCTGTCCATTCATTATTCTTGAGCCTGCGTAATTTTGAATTGCAAAGTGCTGCATTAAAAATAGGAGTTAGAAGACGTAGAAACTTTTTATTTGTAGTGATCTGCAAATTGAAAAAAGTTAAAAACCAGTCAAACAGCTGGTTTGGAGTGCAAAGGTATCAGCAGCCGTTTATGTGATGGTTTGGGAATTGCTCTTTTTTCCCCTGTGGTTAAGAACTGTGGTGCAGAGGTTCTTATTGCTTCCCCGGTACTTTACACCACCTCTCTTTCAGTATTGGAAAGGCCAAATACACACTCGAGTATCTTTGTTGGATTATTGAACTAAATATCACAATCTAATTAACTTACCGCTATCGGATGGTTGTTGCGATAACTTGCTGTAGATGTTTAATGCAATGCTTTGTCTATGTCAGCTGTAGCTAATACTGCAATCATCACCACTGATTTTTTTTTTTATTTTTTTTTTCTCCAATTACAAACCACTGCAATGAGACACCCTGCCAGAAAGTGAGGAATGCCTGGTGTGGCAGAAAACACTGCTGGTGCCCAAGTCCCGAGCCAGCCCTACCTGCTACCTCCCTGAAACTCTTACGTTAGTACTTACAGCCTCACAGCTTGCTGAATACTGCTTTGGGAACAGGCTTGGGTTTGGTCATCCTGACTTTTCCTACGTCAGGAAATCCAGCCTGTGACCCAGGCTAAGTCTGCCAGCGAGACCATTGTGGATTGCTCCGTCATTTGCTTGGAAATACTCTCTTGTGTGTCTGAAATCCTCCCTCTAGGGAGAGGGTTCGTAATGCTGGTGGGGAGATGGGTGGGCTTCTGGCCAGGGGAAGGCAGCGGGACTGCTGAGGTCCTGCTCCTGGGGAGAACAGTTCCTTAGTGCCAGCCTGGGGAGGGTTAGAACTGGCCTCGTTCTTGCTTGACGTGCACGATTTACCAGCTTAGGTATTTGCCGGCTTTTACGTTTTTAACTGAAAAAGTCTGATGTGACTGGAAATGCTTCCATATCCATCACTTGCTGAAACCAGCCTGTGACCATACCCGTCAGCGATGTTCTCCGCCTGCAGCAGCTCTCTAGTTAGCTCCGTCGTCAACAGCCTCCCTGGAGGAAGGTGTGTGCTTTCCTTAGTGCTTCTCTAGACTAGGTGAGAAATCACAGAGTCACAGAATGGTTTGGGTTGGAAGGGACTTTAAAGCTCATCTGGTTCCACCCCCTGCCATGGCCAGGGACACCTCCCACTAGCCCAGGTTGCCCAAAGCCTCATCCAGCCTGGCCTTGAACCCCTCCAGGGATGGGGCATCCACAGCTTCTCTGGGCACCCTGGGCCACTGCCTCACCCCCCGCACAGGAAAACATTTCTTCCCAACATCTCATCTCAATCTCCCCTCTTTCAGCTTCAAACCATTCCCCCTCATCCTATCCCTGCACCCCCTGACCCAGAGCCCCCCATCTCTCCTGTAGCCCCCTTTCAGCACTGGAAGGTGCTGGAAGGTCTCCCCGGAGCCTTCTCCTCTCCAGGCTGCACAACCCCAATGCACTGGTAGAAGTTTTCCCCGATGAGACTCCACAGAGGTGCTAAAGAGCAGCAAGAGAGTGAGTCCAGCTGGCGTCAGGGTGAGATGTGTTACCACGTTGAGGAGAGGACTTGAGCAGATGAGGAAGAGTTTCAGGACTGTCCTAAGTGCGGGTTGTCTACTTGATACATGAAGGGGATTAGATCCAAGAGCGAAAGCGCGGTGAGGAGAGGAAAGGTGGACGAGCGAGCGGAGGTGTTGGTGAGAGCCCAGGAACCAGCTTTCCAGCAAAAGCCCTCCGGAGTTTGTGCGTTTGTGAATGGCTTTTGAATTGACGTTAGGATCCTTCTGTGCACTGTACTTGTAGGCTATTGTCAAATCACTTCTCTGTGGATAAAAATTTTTTAAAATTTCCAGTAATGATAATGAGATTGAAATGATGTTTTCCTCTTGACAGCTTTCTGTGCTTTTTTCTTTGATTCTTGCATTAGGATTTTATAAATTTTGTACAATTATATTTGCACATTGTATATTTATATAAAATCTTATATAGAAATTAATATTTTTATACCTCAGTACAGGTCAGTGTTCAAAATGGGGTTTCAGGGAGAATTTGGCTTTATCAAATTCTGCAGCAAGGATAATTATTTTTATGGGCACAGCAGTGGCCACAACAATACGTGATATGTGTATCAATAATTGCCCAAGATCACCATATAGCTTCCAAATTAGTAAATACATTAAGATATTGTGAAGTCTCAGATATGTTTATCTATTAACTGTTCTCTGAGGCATTTTTCTCATCTCACCTTTTCACAAACTCGTAAGTTTTCAGAAAACCTTGCAACAAAGCAGGAGTTTTATTGGCCTTTTAAGAGGATGGGTACTTTTTTTTTTTTTCCCTGATGACATTTGGTACATTTGTCATTAGAGTAGCTTCGTATTGTTTCACATGTCTGGCCTTAGTGCTATTTGTAGCAGGTGATATGTATTTCTAAAAATCAAAAATATTTGGTGTTTTTGTACCATGGTGCTTAGAAATACCTTAAAAACAGATTTCATAAAATCTGTCGAAGCTTTCTGAGAAATCATTCGATCCCAGGCTAAATTTTTAGAGAATTTTGATTTCTATCTATCAAAGAATAAGATGGATATTTTTTAAATTATGAAACAGATTCAAATAGTAGGGCATTTTATATAAATATAGACTCGGTAGTGATCCAATGTGAATTATATGAAACTCAGTGGGAAACCATCTATTAACCTGAGCAAGAATAGAATTAGAATTCCAGCAGCTGAGTTCTGCTTTAGGAGCCCTGTGCCGGGGGATTATTAAAATACCATCCCGATACTTTATGAATGAATTGGACAATTAGTGGCACTAATTAGTTGCAACATCAGTCAGAAAGAACTACTTAGAGGAAAAGCTATGATGAATATTCCTCGATGGCGAAGGAGGTGGCCTTCAGCAGGCAGCTCGGTACGTGCCGGGTAGGGAAATGCAGTTCCTTCGCTGCAGAAACGTGTTTTGAACTTTCTCAGCCTTTCCAGTGCCAGGCAAGATACACACTGTCCAGGCTTTCCTGTAGCATAACAGAATTTAACACCTTGTAAGGCTCTGCAGAGATAGTAATTAAATCTGTGTGTGTGACGACTGGGAGGTTAACACCCTCTAGCCATAGAAGGTTGATAGAAGCCAAGAATGTGGGAAGTGTGGATGCTACGGTGATGAAGTTGGTCAAAGAGTAAAATTCAAAATGTTAAAACCATTGGCTCTGCCGTCAGTGGTGGTGAAAGCTCTTTTTTTTTTTTTCTGCATTTTTTTTTTTTCTTGGCTTCTTTAGGAGTTTCCAGTTATACTTGAGCAGTAACAAGAAAATTTCCTTTCCATGTGAACTTCAGATGGACAACATAATATATCAGATTTAGGTGAAAACACATTTCTCTGCCACCAGCACCGGTTGTAGCCAGTCGCTGAGTCCTCCTCCTGTCAACTGCCGTGGCAGCATCTGGCCTGCATGAAAGTTGGAAAAAAATCAAGTTTTGCCACAGTTATGGAAAATTGTGCCAGGAATTTTTAAATAAGAAAGAACGCAGTTTAGAAAAGTTTGTTTTCTTTTTGAAGGATTTCATTTTAAACAAAGGCATAACATCACGTCTAAAAAAGACGCTCTATTATGTGAAGATAAAGCATCACGGGGCAAAAATATAAACTGTTAGTGTGCTTGCTACGTGGAGTTTCTTCTTTCCTAATGAGTTTGAGGCTTTGGAGAAGAGATTCATTTTAAAGTCCAGGTATCCTTTTCTTCTGCTCCTTATGCTGTAGGAAAGTTTCTTCGAGGATTTGTTCAGCGCCTCAGCTGCTTACCCGTGTTCTTGTAGAAACTGAAAAGCTTACGTCTCAGTGTCAACACAAATATATTTGTATAGAATAATCTGAATCAGAATAGAGAAATGAGCATTTTCTGGTGGGTTGAGTTAGCTCTTCTCTATGAAAGGAGCGTGCCAGCAAGGCGTGGAGGGGCAGGAGGAAAGAGGGGTTCTGCTGTGGTCAGGACAGCATTTGTGCCTCGTCTGTGTCTGTTTACATTAATGTAAGGAGAATGCATGTAACATTTTTTATTGGCCTTTAGGCAATCTGTGAATGTGGTTTTTTGTTTCTGCGAGTCATATACATTACAAAGTACGAGAGAGGTTAAAAAGTCATAGTCCAGGACTGCCAATCCCTCTGTCAGTCTCTTTATTAGTTTCCCATGGCAAGATAGGATACCACAGACAGATGAACCTGTGTACAAATTCTTCATTTTCATGTGTGAGAGAAGAAGAGGACTGCACTTGCTCATAGCATTCCTATTAAAAGAAAAACATCTCTTCATTTTCTTTTTTTTTAATGGATGACAATTATTAAGTTTTGTCAGGGATCTTTCTTTGATGGATGACATCCAAGTTTGCAGTTGGTCCAGTGGGAGCTCTGGGGTGGGAAGAGCATTGTTGTTGTTTTATCAAATGGGATATTTACATTTTATACGTTCAGGCCATAGGAATCAGGAAGAAAAGGGTTTAACATCATCCTCTCCTATTTAGAACAGCTCTTGTTCCGATAGCTGGCTCTTACACACCTTTTGAAATATCTCTGCCATTCCGATAGAGACAACTACAGAAAGAAATCCAGTTATTTGTTAGTTTACAGTGGTAATGACTAAATAAATTTTATTACTAATTCATTCTTTTGTACCTCTAACATTTGTTTAGGAAAAAAAGGAGAGGAAAAGACAAATGGGTATTATACATAACTAAAATTATTTGTTTATCATCTTGGTTCTCATCGGTTTCACAATCATCTCTTTATTAAGGTAAAGATCAGTGAAGGAGAAAAGTATATTACATTTCCATTGTGAGCCAGAGAAGAGAAATGCATGGGCAACAGGTATGCAAAGCAGCTAATGGAAATAAATCACAAGTTTTTAAAACGCTGTGTTACAGGTGAATGAAAATAATTTTTAATTATTAATTTTTAATTCTAAGATGTTTTCACAAAACCAAAATAAATCGGAATGCGTGATTATTTGAGAGAACCTTTAGTTTCCGTACCTTACAGGTCCAAATCTTGAGTATTAACTACATCAAAATATCAAGAAGAAGGAAGCAGAAAACATATTACAGTTTAATGTACAAAATGCAGGGAAATGCTTGCCATAGCAACCGGCAGTTAGGTAAGACGAGTGCTCTGGTTGATGGGCTGCACCGTGCTTACCTCTTTATTACCCTGGGTTCTACATGGGAGCCATTCTCTCCATGCTCGGAACCCGATCTATTTGTCAATTTGATTGTTTTCATTCCGTTTTTAAATTGCCAGGTGAAGATTGCATGTGTTCTGTTTCTGAATAGTACCGTGCACCTTTCCTGTCAAAACCAAGGCTTTTTGTAAAATAAGAGGCTTTTCACAGGTGTAAGTTATATTATTAGTACTTGTCACTTTCCTTATGATAGTACCAGGTACGCAGGATTTATAGGATTGAGACTATTGACTAAATTGATGTCTCTGATTCTCTCCTCTTGCAAATTAAAGCTCCTTTTTTTTTTTCTGTAAAAAGAGACAAGAAAACAGACAGCATCCCTTCTTACATCTTCTCTGTTCAAAGCTCCATCCACTCCAATGACACTGTTGCCAAATCTGTGGAAAATGTTAGTACGTTAGCCGTATAGCTATATATCACATACGTAAAACAAATATGTTAGTATGTTAGCCTTATAGCTACGTATCACGTCAGTAAAACAAATGTGTTAGTATGTTAGCCTTGTAGCTGTAGCTAATTTTTAAATTAGCTTCTCTGGAAAGCCCACCTGTTGTTACTCTATTTCTTTTAGCTTTGATGTTTTTCACTTGGTGCATTGTGAAAATGCATTTTTGAAGTTATATTAATGCTTGTTGTCATACAAAAGAACGGTATATTTGGAAAAGGCCATATGTTCTTGGAAGGTAGGATGTTTGCTTCTTGTTTTCTTATGTCATCTGTTGTGTTTTAACTTCATTTTCTGTAGATACTGTGCCTAGCAAATATTTGGATAATAGATGTGAATTCTAATCAGTAAAGAAGCGAGTTTATTATTTCCAACAGCTTTGTGATGACTTTAGTCAGGTATTCAAAACAGATTTAATTTTTTTTTAAGACATGCCTACCTGGTCTTTGGTATTCTAACAGTTCAAATGTAGAATTAGGAACATATATTTTGAATATGTAGACAGCTAAATATTAATTTTATTTAAACAATGAAATATACTGAGGTTCTCCTGTGAAAACAGAAGGTGAGAAGATGTTTTCAATACTGTGATACTCTAAAATAAAATAAATGAGCAAACATATTGAATTTCCCCAAGCTCTTTGGACTGGCACGAGCCAAATTCACTGCTGCTCTTTCCACTTCCAGCTACTCATTCCCGTACGCGTGCCGCTCCTTCCTAAGCGTCTAGTCCAGCACAAGCATTCCTCCAGCCGCAGAGATTAGGGAACCGATCTAGGTTAAGACTAATCCAGCAGAAATACCCAAATCGGCTCCTTTATCTGCTTCACTGGACTGGCGTTAGCCTCTGCGGAGGAGAGGGAGCAGCGCCAAGCCACAGCGCCTGGCCTGGAGCAGGAGGAACCTTTTAGCAAAGGGTTGAGTTGTGCCCTCTACCCTGAGTAAGGAGCTACACATAGGGGATTTCCTCCTCAACAAGGGTCCCAAGTTCCAGGAAAATGAAGAAGTAAGGAAAAAATCCCCATAGTTTTCAAGCTTTCTACTGAGGACCTAACAGCCCTGGTTTAAGCTAGGTCTTCTGGTCCAGGTCTGTGTTGGGGAAACTTGAAAATCCTGTTATCTCTGTACTTACTCCAGGCATAATCACACAGAGGTGTTCTCACCAGCTGTTCATGCTGGGTATAACAATCAAATCAAATATAAGGCTCTGCTTAGGCTGAGTTCATGATTCTCCGTCACGCTACGTGTTCCAGTCGCAGAATTAGTTGTAGCTGTGTTTGTTTTAGGGGGAAAATCTACAGGGCATTTTAGGGGAAAACGCCTACAAGTCTGAAATCTACTTTCAGTGCTAAGTTACCTTGGGTTATTTATGTTAATGTGTATGTGTGTGTATGTTTTCATATCTGTGTAGAGGTGTGTCTATAAATTAGATTTAAATAAGCAAAAAATGGGCATCTTTTTTACAGTTTTAGACCTGTGAAGTTTTATGGTGGGATCTTCTCGAGCATATCTCATCAAAAAGCCCTTGTATCCATTCTCCAGCTCCGTGGGCTCTGTTTCTACAGCCTTCAATTCTGTGGAGGTGTAAAGCAGTGAAGGATACCGACAGAGTTGGACCCTACCCTGGGACCGTAGGGTATTCTTCTGGTTTTGCCTTTATGGTCAACGAAAGAGAGATCCTTCTAGATGGCAGTTCAAAATATAGCTGTATTTAGGGTCAGATTAGATTAATTGATTTTAAATTTTGGACTCTACCTTCACTGACTATTGAGAGAGCCTGTTCAGTGTTTGCTTTTCTGAAGGCGCCGTGGTTTTTGTGGAGTGAAGCAGTCTGTTAGAGCAGCCGTGCAGCCTACGTGAAGCTAAGTAGTCTTTCTGCAAGTCTTGTTTTAATACGACGTGTATTTTATTTCAGGAAAAGAGACTTTATCACAGCAAAAGGGGCAAAGAAACATAAACACTTAAAGAAACAGCACTTCTGTAATTCTTTCCAAAAGTTCAGAGACCCACCAGAACCTGGTGGATTACCTCCCCCAGTCTTCCTGAGGTAGGTGAGTTCTCTTTTTGCCACTCTTTCCCTTCCTGTCATGTATGTATGGATAGTAAACACAGTGATTTCAAATTTTAAATTTGTTTCTTCTGTTTTCTTCGGTGTGTCAGAAAATAACGGTGGGCTTTCAGCGTTTATCTGGTGGCCACCACTAGAAGTTCATGATACCGGGTTTATTTTTAGTATTGTGGAAGACAATGCTGTTACTAAATATAACTTTGTGTGGCTTTTCCACTTAACAAAATAAAAATAGCAATTATTGAAAATAAAATCAGACAAAATGAGACCGAATGCTTGTGAACAGGTCTCCCAGCTTTTTGCCAATATTTTCCAGCGTGGAGCCCATGGCTCTGATTTGGAATGAACTCCTCTGGAGGAGCGTTTTTCACTTTTGCCACAGGGTAACTGGGAAGAATAACCTGAGGAACAGCCAGTAATCAAATTGCTTGGTTTAGAAGAAATATATTTAAAACCTACCTGAAGAAAAAAGAGAACTGGCTGACTGCCATTCTCTTTCTCTACCCATTTGTGACAGCGCACAATTGAAAAGTTATTGAATTTATTTCTGTTACTGGAAGATTGGGGGTTTTTTGGGTATTTTTCATTTTTTGTTATGAAGAGTAGAGTATTTTTAATTTTAGATACAGCAGCTACCATAGTTGTAAGAATATTGTATGTATTTTAAGAGATTAGATGGAGACAGGATTTTTTTAATCTGTTCGCACAGACTTGTTATGTAAATAGAAAGCTCACAAAGAGAAGGAGACAGCACATGCGCTGGGAAAACAGATGTCTGTCCCCAGAAATACAATCACCATTGGATTCCTGCAACTTGGTGAGAACTCATTGGGAAATTTATTGTTATGGATATGTCTGCAATGGAAAACCAAACTTATTGCAGTCTCTGTGTAAGTCCTGTGCTTAGGTGTGAATTATAAAAATAAATTGGACTTTCCATGTGTGGTGCGGTGCTATTTAACAACATCTGGGACGGTCTGAGACAAGCACCTCCTTACGTTCAATAGTATAAGCGCTTTTTTCAATGTCAAGTGTCCGTTTTTTAATTGAAAAAAAGAATCCTTTGCAGTTTTTTTTACAAAGGTTTGTTTTTAATTCTTTACCACAAAACCGGTCATTATTAATAGGCAAGGAAAGATAGGAAGGCTGGTTAAAAGGAGAGTGAGAACAAGACTTTCAGGAGGGGAAAAGGAACGCAGAGCCCATAGAATTAGCCACAGAAATTCTCTTGGCTCGCCATATAGGAGCCTTTTGATATCACCAGTAGGCTATGCTTAGGATTTATAAAACTGTGATCTGTACCTGGTCATTGTGCGAGTATTTTGATGCTAGTAAGTCTGTAAATGCATGTGCGTGATTAAGGCAACGTTAGTTTTTTCAGCAAAACTTTTAATTAAATCTTTGCTTACGCATTTCCATTTCCTTATGCTCGGTATGGACGATTTTTGTCATTAATTTCTTGTTACTATTTTATATAGGTATTATAAATTAAAAATTGGATTATTTATTTAAATTCAGTTTAATAACACTTTGCTGTAGATTTCTTGAGGCTTTTATTAGAAGTTTCTTTTCCTGATGCTGCTGCAATCTTTAGCACCGTCCACATGACCTAGTTATTTAAGCCCTAGTATGACTTAGGTTTCATTCTTGGGCTATTTCATCCATCTATTGAAATTGTTTCCAGTAAATTAGTTTGACAGTGCTTGCTGTGATTAGCATTATGTGCTGAAGGGAAGTTCTTCATAAAAATGTCTCTTATCAATGCCTTTCACTGTGTTTAAACATTTAATAAATAATTTTATCTGAAGAATGTAATATCCATAGTGAAATTACGATCTAAAATATCTTTGTATGCAAATTCTTTAATGGCAGGTTATACCATCTTTGTTTTGGTACTCTAGAGATAAGCTGTGTTGTGGACTCTGATTTAGCTATAATTTTATGAGTAACCTTCGTAAAAATGTTGATTCTTTGAAGTATTTCGTGCCACTTATATCCAGTGGAAACAAGTTTAAAATTTCTGTAATTTCAATGATTGAAGAAGAAATTCTTACGTTTAAATTATGCCATTTATATGTTTGATTTTAAGATTTAGAATTTCTAGAGTAGTGTCTCTCAAGCTCTGTGAGATTTGTGTCGTTCTTCTTTCGCAGAATGTCTGACTTTGTTGTGAGTAACCTTTGCTGCAGCTCTGTCCACTCAACACCCCAATTCCTCACCTGCTGAAATGCAGTATTTTCTTTTTCAGTCCTATATATTCAGCGTTTAGACCCCTGTGACTCTTTGCATGTATAAACTCACAGTGTTCAGTTCTGTGTGTTCAACAAAGTTGTTTAACCCTTTCAGCAAAGGGGAAGAGGCTTTATTTAACTAACTGCAATAATATTGATTTTGTTATGTATGTTTTGGGTTTTTTTGATCATTTTAATAATATATATATGGACTGGCTGTGTCTTGTTAGTATTCTATATGCATAAAACCATTCAGTATTGAGAAAAAGCAAGCCCTGTAATGCTCAGAAGCACGAAACCTATAGTGCTTAAACATGGAAGCTGTCCACTGCCCCAGTCTTTAAAAAAATCTAAATAGATCTTAATAATATTGTAGGGGTGTAATTTTCAGAGTGATACTGGTTAGGGAAGAACTTTAGTACATTTATCTTTTTTCTTCTAAGTAGTTTATATATGAAAAAAATGTTTGCTGAAAGACTCTACTGGGTTGGTAAATGCAGGTTGAAACAACCTAGACCCCGTGGTACCTATTTCTACAAAATACTGTGCCCCAATTTTGTCCTTAAATTTTAAAGATGCTGCTCAACGGGTAACTCAGTTAGATTAGTGGTACTGATAATGTCTTTGAAAGCCAAACAGCAGGTCATCACCAAGAAAGCAAAAAGGTTTTGCCCATGAACTTAACTAAGATATTTTCGTAATCACAGTAAATGCTGCATTTGGTATTTGCAGCCAATGTACTTTCTGTGACTTAGGTGCTTATACCTGTTTGGTTTATCTGAAATTTTTCGTTCACATTTTTGTATTAACTGGTTTTCTGTTGGGGAGAAGGTTTTAACAACAACCAAGACCTTTCCTATGATGACAAATGGCTTTAAAAGAGATTCCAAATACATGATCTGTGAATCAGAGCAAATTCACTCGACTTTCTGTCGGATTCAAAAAGCATTGATTGGCTATGTTGCATCTCTTAATCTGTGTTTTTTTAAAAAAACAAAAAAGTAAGCACCCCAATAATTCTGAATTGGTTGAATGTGTATTTCTGTGATCCGTAGCAGTGCCCTTACTGAGTCCTCAGGCTCTCGGGTATCGAGCTTTAAACGCCCGCGTTAATCCATCTTTTGGATTCGCCATTGACCTAATGAGCTCCCAACCATTTCACCTCTAAAAGAAATAACTCATTGACTTTAAGTCCTGCAACGACTGTTAGCTTCTTTCAATATCAGACACATTGAAACTGGCACAACCAAAACCGAACGAACTCGGAGGTGGTGGAGGACTGCAGGTACATTTTGGTGGTGATTTGCAAGGAAATGGCTCAGTAACAGGCAGATGTTACGGAATAACCCAGGTTCTGTTCACTATCTGTGTGGGTTCACTATCTGTGGACCTGTGTGGCCGAAGGTCTTTAGCGTGCATCCATACAGCTCCAGGTGTCTGAAGAAGTGACCTTTTTTGTATGCATCCTAGTTCCCTCGTAAAAATCCATATACTCATTTTTACAGAAATCTATTCACTCTTCTGGACACTGAACCACTATAATGTAGCAAAGCATTTTTGGGTTTTTTATCAGTTTCAGGCAGAGCCATCCTACTCTTCTTTAAAAGTAAATATTATTACAGTTTATACTGCAAAGCAGTTGGGTAAGGGCTTACAAGGCAGTCAAGAAAAGTGAAATGAAAACGTTGGACTCATTCTTTAATTTAAATAATGCAACTGTCTCGACAGCTGTAACGTGGGGTGTGGTAGGACAAGGAGCCAGCCTCAATGGACATAGCCCATCGTCGAGATCTAAACAGGAGACTGTCTAAAGCAAAGCTCAAAGTGCATCAAGAATTTTAAAAAGCCTGAAGATCCCCAAGGTAACTAGAAGCAGGACCATGAGGAGTAATGTAGGTAAGTATTCAAAAGTAAATCAGTGCATTTATTAAACTGCAAAACTAGATTTTTTTTCAATAGTTTTACGTTGTGATAGTAAAGTTTGTTATAAAATGTATTTCAAGTAGTATAATACAAAGGAATTGAGCCAGTGTTAAAAAAACGGATCAGAAGAACAGCAGACATCTTCGACATGTAGTGGTGGTGAAGGAGGAAAGTAAACAATTTAGCAATTCATGTCTTTGTACGAGATAGACAGTGCACTGGTACGTGGACCTTTTTGATAACAGAACAAAGAAGAAAAAAGCATTCTTGACCTAGATTTAACAGATTGTATTGAAACAGCATATGAAGCACAATATTGTAATGGTAAGAAAATTACCATTTTGTGACAGTGTGATTCATATGGAGTATTAGTCATAATTGGTAGTAATATATTTTGACATAATTAAACAATAGAACTCCAGTTATCTGTCTCAGAAAATATGCAGCACCATTCTTGACCTAGATTAGATTGTGGTGGCAAAGTGTAGCTGCCTTGCCCTGAGATGAAGCCAGAACTTTACAGTAAAATGGAAAATGAAATGCTCTTAGTCTTATACATTTTCATAATCAAAATATAAGGTTATACCGTGTCAACAACCAGCAGATGGAGAAAAAGAACGTCCTAGGAAGCTCAAAGAACACCCTAGGAAAGCGAGCTATAAATACCAGGCTAATTCCATAGCTTTAAGATTTCTCCAAAGCTTTTTTAAATCCCTCCAGAAAAGACTGAAGAGATCCCTAATCTGAAGTGCCCTAGTTGAAGAAATGTACATTTTTATTTTTAAATAAAATTATGTTAATCTACAATTGGGGGTTTTTTTGACATCTGAATGAGTCGATGTAGTGTCTGTCCTGTATTTGTTGCATCAAAACAAGGTTTCTAAGCACATTGGTACATTTTCATCCTTTACCAGCACTTTCTTATTCAGAGAAAATACAGAATTCTGTCTGATCACCCCTGAACCAACACGTGTGGTATTCCCCCAGAACACTTGATCTTCACAGTTCCTTTTGGATCTGGTTTTTTAGAGAGCTGTCCCTTTCAGGAGAGAGACCTAATAGAAGAGCAATCTTCTTTGGTAGGATTTTATGAAAATTTGGAAGATTTTTTCTTTGCATTTGTGAATTGTACTTATGGAACCTAACGTTGTGGCTATGTTTAGAGATAATTGTTCTTCTGGCTTCCATACTTAATATTCTAAATTCTTGAAAGCAGGCTTTCAGATTTCATGGCGTTCAAGGAGGATGCTTTTCTCGTGTCGTAATTGAATTTGGTGAATCTGCAATGTGCACAGGTTCTCAGACAAGTGTCTGGAAGAAAACCTGGATTGTGAGGGAAGTGTGTTGTGGAGTGTATAAGTGAAGGGATTCCTTTCTCCATAATGTTGGAAAAGATGCGTGCACTGAAGCACTGTGTAGTGTTTCCTGTTGAAGTTATTCTTATGCAGTGAAAAGATCCCCTAGAGACTTAATTTTCCTAATATATGTTAAAAACTTCCCATGTTGCACATGTGTCTGCTGCTTGTCCTTGTACGGTGGGTGTCGGAGGAGATTCCGGCTCCATCTTCTCCTTAACCACATGAGCTGGGTGAAGACATAAACCTTCTTTTCTTGAGCATCTCTTTTCACAAGGATCTCTTCACTCCTTAAAAATCTCTTACTTTCTGCCCTCATGTTTTCCTTGAGAAAATGCATTAAAAAATAACACTTTTTTTCCCAGAAACTTCAGAGTTTCCATTGCATGTTCCCTCTATAAGAGGAAGACAATTGGAGAGCTTGGAAACAAAAGATAAATCACAAATCTTCATTCCTAGAGCGCTGGAAATTATTACAGTGTATATTTACCAGTGTCTGCCACAAGACTTGGGGTGTGTTCACTGTCAGCGAGACCTTGGGTAGAATGTTTTTAGCCATCTTGGACACTGCCCTTTAAAGAAAATTTATATTAGCCAGAAGAAGGCAAAGCAGAGCAACAAGCTGGTGCCAGATTTAGAAAGCAGGGCTGTTAAAGGATTTCGTTTGTTTATTCTAAGAAAAAAAAAGAACATCATAGGATGGGCATAAGGCTTTAAAAAGATAAGAGGTTTTTATAAAAGCAGTGGTGGCCGTTGCTCTGTAGATTTAAAAAAAAAAAAAGTTTAATTTGCAGGAAGGATCATTTAGGGTGGATGTAAAGAGAAAACTGTGCCAACTTTTTTGTTTTACCTCATATTTGACTGCAGATACGGATGAAAAATGGATATTTTGCCTATAAGTGTCATGAAATCTATGATAGGAAATTTTTAAAAATGCATAAAGAAGCAGCTTTCCGAGACAATCTTGGTAATTTTGACCTTCGCCACTGGCAGTGGGCTCAGCAGACTGCTCTCCTGAGATCCCTTTTCCGATCCTCAGTTTCTCTAATTCCATCAAATTAATTGTGGGATTGGCTTTGTTTTATTTCCCTGCAAACTTTTTCTATTACTGATAATACACTTCAGTTTGAGGTGTATGGTTTTTAAAGTCTTTTACTTACGGCAGTTTTCAGTACAAAAAAAAAAAAATGAACCAAAGGACCTTTTTACTTAAATCAAATGGTTTGAAATGCTTTGGAAAGCTCTTATTTAAAATGGAAGGGAATGCAGGTTCAGCAGCCTTTGGAGGTTTGCCACTGGTTCCCTTGAATGCAGCTTTCCATTGAGATGGTAGGCTGAAGTGTAACGTCAGAAATAAATACATGCAAAACAAAAGTGCGAAGCTATTGTACCTGTCTCTAGCTTGAATTCATGTTTCGTACATTTTTCTGCCAAGAGTTCATGGCGTTTGTTCATGACACTAATGGCTTTGTTTGTGGAGGGGTTTTGTGACGGAATACATTTGTGTTACTAAATGAATTTCTTTTGATCAAGCTTTACAGATGTTGTGATGAAGAGTTGACTGAATGGTTCTTTGCCTACATTTTTTTCCAATAGCTCACTTTTTGGAGGGTGATGCCAGAACTTGCTAAATATCTGTGTTATGTACCCATTGTCTGCGTTTCCAGAGACATTTTTCAAGCCTATTCAGAGAATAAAAGACTGTTTGAGTTTGAACTTAGTATCTGGCCCAACATTTTGTCTTTTGATTGGGATGAAGTAGTGCGTTTTCTAGGTTCTCATCTTTTTCGGAGCTTTGTTCTTTAACCTCTTGGATGTACTGCATCCTTAGAGGGACACGTGGTTTTAATTTCCGGGTGCCTGTGGTCCTGACTCTCGTTTTTCTTTTCTCTGCTTTGACAAGCTGGTATAATTCTCTTTTACTTGAATGTAATTCACCCTTTTGTTTAGTTCCTTCTCAAGAGAATCAAACCTTTTTTGTCTAGCTTAGCCTATGTGCAGTGTATTGCACATGCAGTAAAATCAGGTTTTATGGTGCGTGAAGCCAGCAAAGCCGCGGATACCTGGCAGGACAGAGCTGAGCATCGTTCCCAGGTACCATCTTGCTCTACGTTAAACCTAACGACGTCATGTTTGGATGGCAAAACACCTCCGAGGCGAGTCTCACAACCCCTGTACTGAAATGGAGAAGAGAATTCTTTTTTGTTATCATAAAAACAAACGTTTCGTTTTCTAGGAGCCAGACTGCAGTCTTCACAGTTTATTGGACAAAGAAATTTATCCTCCTTAGAGCGTCAGTGTGAATACGTCTGATAATTGTCACATAAAAATTCAACCCAAAAAATATACAGACACAAACATTTAGGTACTTTGCTCATTTTAGTAAGCTAAAAATACCCTGGATTTGTTACGAGTAAAGCTCTGAGTGAAGGGAATGGGACAGCCACACAGGAAAAAGGTTTTTCACTCTTGAAGCACAAAATCTTACTTGAGACTAGCGGCGTTCACAGGGTCGAGAGCTTTATCGTCTTTGGTGCTGGAATACAGATTAAACTTTAGTAGAGGAGGTTTTTAAAAAAAGAACATTAGCATTTTCTTAAAAATTAGATTATTTTTTCTGTGCTCATGATGTTTTATGGAAACGGAGTGTGGACAAAATCAGCAGTGGAAACAGGTATTTCTTTCAGAGTGTCAAAGGAGAAATTATATTCTAAGAAACCTCTGATTAAGTGTTTATGAAGAAATAATTAAGAAAAATTTAATATTGAATACGTGGACTGTATTGCTTACTGTTGTTTATCTTCTCTTTCAACTGGTTCTTTGTTTTTCAGCTTGGAATGAACAAGATGAACATATCCACCTTCGATCTAATGCTTAATGAGGAAAAAGGTCAGGCTTGCTTTTTTTTTCTAATTTAATCCTGTGCCCTATTGTTAATTAGTATATTAAAAAGTACTTTATATTTTCATTATTTATTTAATGTACCTTCAATAACAACCCAAATGTGAAGTTTTAGTATGAGGGCAGGCAAGATAATTTTGAAATGGGATGGTGTATTGATAAAACAGCTGACTCAGAGCGGTGTAAGTGGAAAAAGAAGCTACAGAAGGAAAGGCCATGTATACAAATCTTCATATAGAGTCGGTTAAAAAATGTTACATTTACAGCTAATGGACCTCTTGTACATCCAGAAAGAAATATTTATGATGATTTTCATGGAAGGAAAGCATTTAAAAGGATTAAAATCACCCAATTTTTTTTTTTTTAACTATCCTTGAACTTCTGAGTCTTGCTCTAGAAAACAGAGAGAACTGTCAGTCTCTTAAATAAAACAGCAGAGCCAAATTCTCCAAATACTTACACATTCAATTAGTAGATCACTGGAAGACAGTGAGTAATATTCTCCTAATGCTGGCCGTTCATCTATCATACTGTACAGGTTTGTAGCATAACCAGATTTCCGAGAGGCAGCCCGGGCTCTCAAAGGCTATTACGTTCCTGCCAGATAAGGCTGGAGAGTTTGCATTAAGGTGTCTGAATAGCTGATTTTCCATGTTATCATATTTTTTTAATATCTTAAGAGTGTGTTCGTGAGGGAAATTGCTGAGTAGAGATACATAATTCAGTAAACAATTTAAAAAATAGCACTCGGAGAAAAAAAAATCCATGCGTCTAAAAATAGAGTACTCATGTGACTTATTACTTTGGCACAAAAGCATAATTTTCAGGTTTAATTTGCAATCCTACTACGTTTCTGACATTCTCTTGCGCAGAAACTCAGTCTGAATTATTCAAATGATTTAAATATTGCTGTGTCCTGAACTTCTGGTGTCTCATACAAAGGAGGTTCATAGAGTTTATTGAGGCCTCTGCATTTAAGATATGGGAGCATGATTTTCATTTTTACCATTTATTGCTTAATTTTTGCTGTCGCAATGCACGGTTAGTGGAGGCTGATCTGGTAATTGTTCTGCCAGAAGGCTGGAGCCTGTCACCATATTCCCAGCAATCTGATTTTTTTTCCTTTTTTAGCTGCTTATCTAAAATCTAATTAAGTTTCCATGTTCAGGTTTTGAAATAGTTCCATTTACATATTCTTTTCTTTTAGAATTAACTTCTTTGTTTTCACAAATTTATATTTCCCTAGTAACCGGTAAGTCAATAACGTGCAGCAAAGCTGTCAGGTAGAACTGAACACTTACAAATAGTTATTACTTATTTATTTTCTGCATCTGTTTATTAGATGCCTTGAGAACATTCTGTATCAAACATTCCTGAACGTAGTGTAATCTTCATTATAAAACCGTTATAAAACCATATTTAATAATTTCAGATTTTTTTGGAAGCCTGAAACATGAGAATTGAAAGAAGTAGTTTGTTATTTGTTTATTCATGTTCCTTTTGAACTAATTTTATCTTTGGTCTGAAACTTTAAAATATTTATAACCAAATAATTTCATAATAATCAGTGTGTTGCTGTAGAGTTTTAAGTTTATGATAATTTTAATTTCCTGATAACTTTTTTTGGACAAATGTGAATATCTGCAGTGGTCATTTTCTAATGACTCTGTGTGTTATGGTAGACTTTTTTTGCTATTTATGAGTGATTTTATGCAGTTATCATTTTATAGCGTGGCTATATTGGAGTCTTCCAATCCTAGAAAGTTCTACAGCATCAAAATTAAGAATACATAAGCCTTGTTATAGTACAGAATAAAATTGTCAATACAGTTCAAAATAATTTAATAGCAAAGGTAGCTGGGCTGGTATAAACTGACTCGTCACTAGGGCAATTTAAAATGTATCAATTTAATTAAGCAGTGTTTTGTGTACATTCTTAAGCATTTGTAAAACTTTAAACCCAAAATTGGGTCATTCCAGAAGTAAGCACTGGCTTTTGTGCATCAGGGAGGCAGTCGTTGGTTGTAAACCTCTGAGTAGCCTTTGTGATACATGCAATGGCTCGGCAGTGAGAGTAAAGTCATGGAGCATCTTTACAATAGTAGACTGTCAAAACTTGTCTTAACTGGCTGTATGCCCCTATTAATAAAAATAAATTTCATATTGGTATTCATATCATATGGGATAGATCTGAATCCAGGCTATTAGTGTCTAATTAATTTCCTTTTTACTTTGGACGAAGTTTTCTGTTTCACCACTTGACTAAAAAAATGTCCTTCCTAAAATGCAACATTTCAAAAAGTGAGACAGCTGTATTAAAAATTGAAATATTCAGAATATTACAATGAAGGAGAGATTTTCCAGGGGGGGCAAGGGTTTGAGGGGTCTTGGAGGGGGAAGCAGTTCAGTATAGTTTTGTGTAGTTCTCCAATGAAATATTTTTAAGCATATTATAATGAAGCTGGACTGTGAAACAAATCTAAGTGGCGTGTCTTGGCCCACAGAAAAAAAGAAGTAGTTGATTGAGTTGTGGAAAGTTGCGTTACTCGTGGTGAGATAACATGAGTTCTCTGGAGTTGTTACGAGATCAGAGAGGAGAGGTGTTTATTACATGAGCTTGTGAAAATCAGGCAGTTGGGTAGAATCCAGTGTCCAAGAAGCTTTGGATTTGGTCCAGAATCCAAATACTTTCTATCCCAATCCAAAGTACTTCAGATGGAATACTTTGATGGAGAAGGGGAAGGTGGTCCATCAAAAGGGATGGGATTTTTCTACAGTCGCGTTGGATTCGAATCGATTCTGGTCTGGTAAGAAATACAGAGGTTTGAGTAGTCGTATGGATGCTCTGTATGTCTGGGGTTTAGATGTCTTTTTTCAGTTACAGAACAGTTTGCCAAACTAGAGCAGTGCTGCCATCTCCTCCAGTTGTCCCTCTAAACTCCCAGCTTCTCGGCTAGGCTGCCTTGTCCTATAAAATGTATTCTAGAAGCAGCCTGCGCCATGGGTAGGGGGGAAACGAGCCGGACACAGCCTGCTTTGAGTGACTCTCATCCTCTTTTTTTATTGCTGTCTTCCTTGGCTCCATTTTCTTTTTTTGGCTGATAACCCGTTAGTGGGAAAATGCAAAAGGCGTCCTTTGGTGAATGAGATTTAAGAGGATTAACTCTTCTTGGAGAGACCTCTGCTATGCTTCATTTTTCTCTAGCGTCGTGCAGTTAAGTAAAATAACACTGGGAGTTTAGTGGAAACATCTCGGTTCCGTGAGAGTTTTCCTGTAAACACACAAAACATGGCTAGTTACGCGCTGATTAGCTGTGTGCTTCCACGTGGCTGGTTACACACTGATTAACCGTGGAGTAAGAAGCTTCCAGGGAGCCTTGGCCCCCTTTTTGGTAATTTGTTGCACCCAAGTGCATCGGTGTGTCCTCACAGACCCCAACTTGCATGAGCACAGTAAATTACAAGATAAAATGTCCAACTCTGATGATGTGAGTAGCATCAGGGTGTGTTTGGAGTATTTTTCTACCTGGGGAAGAACGGAAAATAGCTCATTGCACCTATGCACTGATTCACGTTCATTTTTTACATCACTCAAATCCTTGGGTTAGTTTACAGTCCTTTAGTACTTCTCAAGAAAAAGTCACACAAATACTAAACTTCGACTGAAGGTAGGATTGAAGCAGCTGGTTTATTCCAGTTCACTGTACTGAGTAAAAATCTTTAAATATTTTCCTCGGACCAAGCAGTTCAGTGAATTCTTTTGCCTCTTTTAGTACCATTTCAAGCTATGTGCGGTACAGAAGAATGGTTTATCTGATTAGACACTGATAAGTATTACGGTGGTGATGGAATGGGATGTTAGCTGAGGCATTGCAGACCCGGTAGAAATATAAGGTTACTTCAAAGTATCTCTTGCTGCTTGTGCAAAAAAAAAAAAAAAAGAAATTGATGGCTCTTATTTTCTCGTAATGGATCCAGCACAATTGCTGTAAATAGCAACGTGAGCCACAGCAAGATTGGGCAAAGAGATGAGCAACCTTCTCCGCACTATGTGCTTCCAGTATTTTAAATATGTATTGTCTGATTCTGATTGTCCTGTATGACAGCTAATTCTCATTAAGAATAGTAGGGGAATTATTTACCTCTTTGAGCCTTGCATGGCACCTGTGATAAAAATGCCAGCGCAGCATTCAGCAATAGCGCTGAAACTTGAAGGGAGATTCTGCCTTTGTTTTGATGAAACATCGTCCGCTGCTGTCTTCATCAGGGTAAAACCAACCAAACCCCGAAACTTCTGAACTGAAAACCTGGGAGAGTCTTGACCTGTTGCCGAGTGCTCTCCAAATCCTATTTCTGTGTACCAGCGTTAGAGGTGAAAGGATGGATGGTTTTCATAGGCGAGATGGCAAGGTGTTTGGTGTGACATTCACTCCGACCTTCACCAGCTGGTACCCGGTCACCTCACCCCTGTCCATGAGCAGGATCTCATCCGTGTCCCCATCCCTTCCCCAATTTTGGCCGGACAAGGATTACATCCTATTGGAGTGCTCCAGAGTACAGGAAAGTTGGAACAGATCCCTGCAAAACAGTGCCAGCCTACTCTAGAAGGCTTCGTCCGCAGAAAATCCCATTCTTTATTCTGAAAATCACACTAATTCTTTAGATTTCAGCACCTTAGCCAAGGGCGTGTGTCCTGCCAGCTCCTCTCTAGTCCACATCCTTCTTGCAAATACCAGGGCTATTTTTTTCTTTATGTAGCATTTTGAACTTTACATTTCTAAGTAGCACATGTAAAGAGAATGTACTTAAGGGAATATTTTTGAGGACTATGTATCTCTGTAGTCCTCCTTTAGTGGTCTTGAAAGAAGAAGCTGTTGTTACTGTTAAATATAGATGTCCTGTTGTTGGTACTGTTGTTGCAGAAATGTTGTAGGATCCTAGGTCTTTAATGTCTTGTTTCTATTTCAAAAAAAAAACCTTATTAAAGTCACCCAGGTGTTTAGTAACATTTCCTATGTTTTAAGATGTTAGTATAACATTGGTATTAGGAATAAGGCCGGATAGACATGCAATTCCAAACAAAGCCCGTTATTGTTACCACAATAGTCATCAATACCATCTGACATTTAAGTTCTAGGGTTGTTGGGTTTTTTTCTGACATATTTACTGTTTGAATCACATATTCCATGTTTGTCTCACCTTAATAAAACTTCCAATCCCAAGAGTTCACCTGGTCAACTTGAAAAAATATTTGGGGGGAATAATACAGTTTGCGTCATTCTGAACTTCTCTCATGAAGATTTGTACATAGAGTGTGATCATATGGGGGGGATATTACTTGTTACTATTATTTATTCTAATTCTTATATTCAGATTGTTTAACAGGTATTCTGAGATCAGTGCATTGATGCTGGGTTTTCCATATATATTTCCATAATAGATTCTATTTTGTAATACGATTAATTTAGTCTAAATGCAGGGGTTTCCATTTTTATGGATATTGTCAACCCTAGAAGCATTCGTTCAGTTTTATAAACAATTTTTAAAGGGCATTAATTGAGCTAGTCATCTGTTGATGATTCTGAACAGAAGCATATGTGAAACGATTCAGTTAAAGATACATCCCTTACCTCGCCCAAACTGTGCATTAACTATTTAATAACAGTTGCACTCTCGTAGCTTTTAAGACGTAGCTCCGTTACATCCACATATAAATAGAATATGCTAGCAGGGTTATATTTACCCCGAGCCTTATTTTGATGGTTCCATTGACATTTAAAATTTTGATTCTAAGCTCTTGAAATGGATGCAGCTGTATACATCTTCATGAGTTACTGAACTGGGCTGAAAGACTTCAGAAGGCGGCTCACGTGCTTTCCGTATCTGTGTTTTTCAGGCTGTTCTATTGGAGCCAGGGAGTCATGAAAGAAACTCAAGAAGACAACCTGGATAATGAACGGAAGATAAAAAGAAAACAAAAAGAATGTGGCATATAAAGGGTATAATACCTGGAGGTATTAGATCTGACTCATATTTATAAAAATGAGACGAGCTTTCACAAAATACAAGTTATCTTAGTCATCAAGCTTGGAGCCATGCTGTTGAACTAGAAATTCTCCTTTTCCCCATTCTCCTTTCTGACAGGTAACAAAGGATTGGTGAATTATGATTTTCCCAAGTTGGAAGCACTAATTTTTATCTATATAGTTCATCCTTATGAATATATAAGGAGTTAAACATTGCATATTTAATGTGGATTATAATAGGAAAGTGACTCATTAACAAAAATGGCCACTTTTAAGGACTTGGTTTCAAACTGAGCTGGAGCCTCCCAATGCACTTTGTACAGTTTGGGGAAAAGTGTTCTGAACGGCCGCCTTCGGGAGGCCATGATGACATGTAGTAAAAGGATATCATCTTACTGTTGATATCTTTGAAGACTCATAAACAGAAACAGAAAAATGAATGGTGGAAAGGAGTGTGACGGAGGGGACACGGATGGAGGGCCACCAGCAGTGCAAGTTCCCGTTGGTTGGCAGCGACGGGTGGACCAAAGTGGAGTGCTCTATATCAGGTAAGCCTATCTGAGCTGCTCACCGCTTCTGGTTTCGTTGTAGTTTTGCCAGAACGTGGGGTAAATTAGTGACTCAATTAAAAGTACTCAAAAACTTCGAGGGCTTGCTCTTTTGGAAGTGCAAGATCATTTTTTCTGCTGATACAGGAGTCCACTTCTGTCAGTCGTGCCATTTGCATGCCCTTAGCGAACTCTCGAATCTAATATTGCTTGGTCTTGAAAATTTGATAATCCTTACTATACATTTTGCTTTAGGCATGAATAGTTCTTTATTACTCATTATTGTCATATGGATTTTGAAGCTGAGCAGTAGCAGATTTAACCTTACTTAATATTTTTATTATTCAACCCTTTTACAATGAACCTGACCAGAGGTGGTTATATGCCACACCTGAGACGATGAGAAATCTCTGCCGTCTTTTGCTTATTCCCAGATGCCTTTTCCTCGCACCAGCACTGGCTTTTTGTAAGAGGCTTTGCTGGTTGAGTTCACAGTAGTGCTCAGGCACACCAACAGTTCATGGTGGGGAAGGTGGAGGAGGACTTTCTTCTGCTGTCGGCAGCAAATCTTCAGCTCAGTTCATGCAGCGCCATGTGCCTTCATCCTCACATTCTGTCGCTCTTCTTCCCCAAGTATTTTCTGGGTTTATGTTCCAGATCTCCGTTATACTTTTGTGTTTTACTTAGTCGCTTTTGAAAGGAAATTTAAGTGGTGTAGCTACTCAGTAGCTGCAGAAGACATCAGTTTTTATGTGCCCTGTGAAGGTTCTGTGTTCAGTATCACCGACATCCTCCCGCAAGATTTACTTCTGCAGATTCCTCACGTTTTTCATGTTGAAATAACATGAACACAAGCCTAAATCCAAAGTTTTAGGTATTTTATTTGTTTATTTTGTTAGCTTATTGCATTTTTTTGCTTCACCCTGGCGCAGTCACAAAGGAATGTATTGAAATTACTGTTAAATGAATGTATTCAGACAAACAGACTACAAATTAAATGTTATTGGAAAAAAGATCAAAGTCAGCTTTAACAAAATACGGGTGCATCACGTTAACATCACAGAAGTCTTAAATGATTGTCAGTCTGTTATTTGCTTAATCTCCTTCCACTATTCCGTGATTAAAATAACCACTTCTTCGCAACATTTTATGTATTATCAATACAAGATTCTTTAATGAGTCAAAGCATACTCCAATTTTACACTAAACTACCATAAAAGATCAAATGCATTCCAGGATTTCTTGTTTGTATTCTCAATTAACAGAATCAAACAAAATCCATGTCAGCGATACGCGTGTCAAAGATAAATCGCCTTCCCCTTGTACTTCTCATTACAGCTGTAATTTACTGGGCCTCTGCCTTAGTTAAAAATCAATGAGAGGGAAAAAGTTGTGGGGTTTGGGGTTTGGGTTGTTTTTTTTTCTTTCATCTCTATATCCAGACATCGGAACATATAATGCCTTGGTATTTTGGTATACCTGATGATCCTAGCTGCTTTTGAGCTTCATTATCTATAGCTATAAGAAGCACACCATGGAAGCTTGTGCTGCTTCTTCAAGTGTCTGCCTTCCGTGCTTATAAACTGGTAAATGCTGGGCTACTGGTTGCTCTTCTGTTGTCTTTTCATATGTGTTCTCTTTGTTCAGGACTTTCTTTATAATTCTGTTCTGAATTGCCTCGTGCAAAACACTGGTTTTTATTCTAGTTGACCCTATTAACCAAGTTTACCAGTTGTCTTTTTTTGCTTGGGGAGGCTTGTGTTATTTCCGTCGTCTTCCCAAGTTTTGCCCATGTTTGTTTTTTTTTCTCTTTAACCCAATGGTTGATTTTCTGGTTGCCTTCTGCAAGCCATTCTGATTAAGGAAAGATGCTTAGTGTGGTCCACAACTCTTACATTCTTATTTGGTGAAAGGCACAGGGTAGAACATGTTGGTTGGAAAGGATGGAAGTCGAATAATCCAACCTCCTGCTAGAAACGGCGTGTCCGCAGCACTCGCTCAGGTCAGCCCTTGGCTTCACCAGCTGCATCTTCAGGGGATGAGTTTCTCCAACCTCTGGGTAACCTGCTCTAGTGCTTCGCTGCTCCTCGGAAGGAACAACCACCCTGAAAATACACACAGCATTTATTGAGGGAATGAAAGGTCAAACAATATTGACTCAAAAGCTATCCAAGGGAAAATGAGTGTGTATATTAAGATCTGACATGATTTAAGCAGAATAGATGATCCCAGCTGAATGAGGACTCATTCTCTTTGTGCTGCCTTATAAAGCATGTGTGCTTTTCTGTCAGCTGGCAAGAGTTGCTTTGGATTAAATCCATTAATTAACTAGTTTTTATTACCTGGTAAAAACACTGCGTTGAGTCTCAGTGGTTTTCTTAGTAAAACAATGCTACAGCCTTAAGGTAGGACCTAGATCTCTTTAGCACAGCAATCAGTGGAATAAACTGAGCAAAGCTCTTTAGAAATAGGAAAAGATTTCAGAACTGTCAGTAACAGGTCCTAATATGTTTTATAATTTGCTCTTGCTTGTTTCTTTGGGGTCCAAAAACCTCTGGATGACCTCAGGGATGACAAAAAAAAAAAAAAAAGTGGAAGTTTCTTACAAAGGAAACTGGTGGTTACCCTTTGCAGTACAGAACTGCGAGAAAATCTGTACATAGACGTTGCAATTATGTGGGTCTGCCCAGGAACAAGGCAGAAACAGAAAAATTGGACCTTTTTTGATTCTGTTGTTTCTCGTGGACAAGTAACCATGCATACGCGTGCAGGAGGGATGCTGAATCCCACATGCCACAGGTTCAGTGGGATGGTCTGAGTGCTCTTGGTACCTGTGAGTATCCAGAGCTTCCTTCACACCCGCTGGTGGTCAGCGCAGGACGAACGTGTTCTGCGGGTCTGCTGTTCCCAGGCTCCAGGATCTGCTTGTGCCTGAGCTGGGTATGTGTGCCCGGGAAAACTGCATGCCGAGGAAGGTTATTTTGTGCGTGGTCAGGACAGCTTGGGAAAGTCCAAAGCCATCGGCCGGTGCTGGAGATGCAGAGACAAGTGATCCTGAGTTAAAATGGGATAATGGTTTAACCAGTCTATAGCAGAAATTTAAAATACTTAAATAAATAAAGAGTAACTTCCCCTTGCTGCCCAGGTGCTTCCATTTAAGACAGGGAGCGTTTGTTCTGACCTGTCCGTCACTGCATACCTGGACCTTTATTTTTAGATTGCTCTTTTATCTCGCTCACCCTTGGAACTGGCACTGTTACACATGTCTGACCTGGACGCTTCTCTCTGAAATAACTATTTCAGGGCAACTGGCAAATAAATTACTTACTGCAACTGTCAGCACAACTTTAAATGTCACTTGCAGATGTTGCTTTGTGTGTGACTTCGTTCTTGTGCAGAATTAGGTATTTATACACGGGGTTTTTGCTACAAAAGTTCATCGTATTTTGAAATTTTGACTCTTGGTTGTTTTCATGATCCACTGAAGTTGGTTTTGTTAAAATAAGGGCTATTTACAGCTGCCGTTAAGAACCAGTGTTTTAGCCAGTCCTCATAAATTATTGTATTCTCTCCCTGATAAGCAGCTTAGAAGGCTAAGTAACAAAGAGCAATCTGAAAGGTAGAGGCTTGTGACATAAGAACTTTTTCATTTTATGAATTAGTGATTTTGCCGTAACAGGATTTCCAATGTCCTATTTTTGGATGTGGAGATAATGATTTTCCGGTGGGAGTCAGAGAAATCCGAGTGCGGTTTATCAGGAGCTCAGCGGACTGGCTGCTTGGTGTAATATTTCTCACTTTCACTGGGAAGGTTGAAATTTTAGCTGAATGAAACCAAATTGTTTATGCAACCCAGAGAGCCAGCTGCCACAGCTCTGTTGCCATTCCCCCTTTTCTGGGTGGGTTATTTTGTACTTCTTGAAATACACTTTTATGGGGTTTTTTTTCTTTTTAAATTAGGTCGCAGTCCTAAAAAGTACAGATGACTGTGATGGAAGTGCAGTGGTGTGATGGAGGGGGACTGCACTCTGTACGTTAGACTTTGTAGGAGAGAGGAGGGAGAAAAAGAATCTTAGAGTAGCTAGGCAGTGGTTAAGGCTTTCCAGCAGGACTGTAAAGTGAATAGTAAATATCAATAATCTCCCTTACTTTCTTTTCTCTGCATTTGTTGTGTTTGTTCTTCTATAGTAAAATCTTCCTTTAGGATGGGGTTTTTGGGGCTGGTTTTGGTAAGTATCATCTCCGTTCTTGGCTAAAAACAAGAAGGTACTATGAAGCAAAATATGAAATTTTCGCTGTGTTATTTTAAACTCTCTCTATGAGCTGTTAGAACGGTAGATAGAAGTCGTGACCTATCGTTTCTGTTCCTTTCCAGTCCCAGTGGGTCTTTATTATCCTGCTTGGAGCAGGTGAAGACTTACTTGCTGACTGATGGAACATGCAAGTGTGGCCTAGAATGTCCTCTTGTTCTTCCCAAGGTAAAGAAAAGCACCATTTGGGGTCTCTGTGCTTGTCAGTTACGTCAGCTGGTGTGCTGTGCCGTGACTTAGTCTCTGTTCAGATCATACACAGAAAATGAAATAAGTGGTACACACCCAAAGAATTATCATAAAATACAAAATTAATCTCCCTTCTGTCTCTTCCCATCATGGAAGGGATCTGACTTAGTTTTTCTGGTGTTTTAACATTTTCCTGATAAATTGGAAGCCTACTATCAACAGCATCATGCTAACACGTGAGAATGAGAATGAGACGCTGACTTTAGATTTCACCTCTTGAGCAATGTAGGAACAGTCAGATAGCTCTAAGAAACAAAAAGCAAATTTAATTTTATGTAAAATTTCTGGTTTAGGTGTGCTTGGTGAGTGTGCTGCCTGTAATTGTTATTTTAAACATTGCAATTTTTCCTCTTAGGTCTTTAATTTTGATCCTGGAGCTGCTGTGAAGCAGAGAACCGCTGAGGATGTTAAAGCGGACGAAGATGTCACCAAGCTATGCATACACAAAAGGAAGATTATTGCTGTGGCTACACTTCATAAAAGCATAGAAGCACCACATCCTTCGCTAGTTCTGACTAGTCCTGGTGGTGGAACAAGTGAGTAAAATCATGCAGAATCATTTCATTACCTAATTTTAAATATCTGTCATTACTCTACAAAGCCACCTCCAAAAGTCAGATGGATCTCTGACTGCAGTAGTAAACAGATTAAAGGAAAAAAAAAGAGGTAATGATTAGAGAGATGCAGGTAGTCAGAAACTGAGTCTAAAAAGCAGGTCATCCCAGACTAAGAGCATGATTTTCTTGGAAAAGATATCAGATCGTTCTAGACAAAGAAAATACATTAGCTCTCCTCTTTTGGAACTGTGGTAATATGTCTGATATTCTGTCACATGGGAAATTAGAGAAGCAGAATAAAGTGATTATAAAGGGATTAGAATGTGGCTAAGGACTTGGCTAGATGGGAAATGGTATTGCAAGGCCGAATATATAGCAAGACAAGATCTCCACTGTAATTTCTCAAGGATTATTTTTGGGGACCAACCTGGATTAGCATTTTAATTATCCATATCAAGGAAAAAAGGAGGTAATTTGTTGATGGATGAAGTTGATAGGTATTATCAAAACAAGATCAAAACATGTTGAAAAAGTGGGGGATCATTGAGACCTGGAGTGAAAGAAAAGGTATAGCAAGAAATCCTGTGGATTGTAAGGTTATTCACCTGGGGACTAGTGAAAAAAGCTATTAGCTGGAAATTATTGAGAAAGAAAACCTGGATAGAGGAGGTGATCAAAGATGCCTGCGAGCAGTACCAGCTGGCAGCATGGCACAGATCAATGTGACTCCAGGAGAGAGGTACAAACGCCATTGTGTGCTTCCCGCGCCCCTCTTCTTGCTGGCGGCACTGGCGCTGAAATAGAGCAGAGGCTTTTCTCTTGGTGAGCTGCAAAACCTGCTTTGTGAAAGTCAGCTGGAAGTGTTTAGCCCGTTCAGCCTAGCAAAGCAGTGGCTGAGAGGAGATAGGATTGCTGTCAGTGAAGACATCAGGACAGTCAGCACCAGAAAACGGAGCTACTGGAGCTAAGGGACAAAGTTAGCACTGAAGGAAACAGCTGCAAAACCAAAGTTGTGTAGAAACTTCAACTGAAAATTAGGTACAAGAAAAGGTTCTGAAGTATGTTACAAATCCAAATGGTTGGGACAAGGGAGTGAAGATACTTTGAAGACAGAGCTCAGTAAGTTTATGGTTATATACTGCCGTGCATGCAACTTCTGGGAGATCTTTTGCACCCCTATATTGCTGTGATAATAGCTGGCTGAGTGCTAATCCCTCTGCAGCCTGACCTCAAAGTGCAAAATTGTAAGGATAATAAAAATAATAAATTTGAGAAAGGTAGCCAGTGCTCAGAATCTGATGTGCTCTTGCATTTTCCAATTGCTGTGTGTGATTTTAAGCATTTCCATTGGTTGTTTGCAATGTGATTTATGTTTTTAAAACAAATGGTGCTGTTTCCCAAGTTGCTATGCATTTTCCTTATTAATTTTTTTAATTCTTTTTTAGTGATACTTAAATTACATTTCTGTTGTCAAAAAATTAGCAAAATGAAGGAGGGAAAACCAGCTAAATATTAAAGACATGAGGCACATTTCTGTGGTCTTACCTTCTCTGTTGATCAGAATTTTGTGTACTAACCAAAGAAGAACATTTCCCAATAAATTGCCTTTGTGAACGAAATGTCTTTTCATTTATGCACCCTTACAGTTGACCATTTGCTTACGTCCAGCATTCAAGGTGAGGGTTCTCGTACGTATTTTGTTTTGTAGTTCAGTCTTGAGATCTGTCCCCTAGATGAGGCTTTGGTTGTATTTTGGGAAAGGTAATATGTTTGTTTCTCTCGTGATGTAGCTGGTTGAGCAAATAGGATGAAGGCAGGATTGTCGGTGCCATCTGTCTGCTAGGGCTGGGCTGAAGGAAAGAAGGGAATTGGGTTCTTAAAAGCAGAGGAATTTAAAGGCACTTCTGAATTCATTTGAAGATGAAATCGTTAGCTCATTACTCAAGTTTAAGTTTGCATATTCAGAGGCCGCACGCCAGGAGTGCATTCATTTTCCTTTCCTGAGCCCGCACTGCAAGCTGAATTACAAATTCCCAGAGCAGCAAAGCTGGCAGAAAGTCCACCAGACTGGAGCTGCTTGTGATGCTATGCTTAAAGTAAAACAATGGGAAAAAAAATCTTTTTCAATAAAACTGGTATTAGTGGACAGAAGAGCAAAGTGGTCTTGGGCTTGTAGGGAAGTCTAGTCTCAAAACTGGAATTTACAGGAACTTTTCCCATTATAGAGGCGTTCACGTGTCTGCATGTGCAAATATCCCCAGGACCTTTATCCTGAAACCAACATATAGGGTTAAACCCCTTAAATTTAGCATCTCGCCCCAAGCAAAGCTTGTTGCAGAAGCTGCAGGTAAAGCCTTAATTCAGTCAAATAATACAGGAGAGCTTCCAGGGGACAGATTAACTCAGGAGTGGAACTCAGCACCCTTGAAGCCAGCCAGTGATGCGGAGCAGTGGGAGAAGCTGCATCCTGCCTTGTGCAGCCGTAGAATGGTTTGGGTTGGAAGGGACCTTAAAGATCATCGAGTTCCAGCCCCCCTGCCCCGGGCAGGGACACCCTCCACTAGCCCAGGTTGGTCTCTTAGGTCTCTGCAATTAAGTGTTTGGCTGAACAGAAATGTGGACCAAAGTCGTACGGCGCAGCTCCCTGTTCGCCCTCATCAGGGACAGCATTTGAGGCAGGATCCTTTTCTCCGTAGGGCGTGGAGAAATTAGTCTAAATCCACGCTGGGCTTTATTCCTCCTGTACTCAATAGATGGTGCCAGAGGCTCCTTTTCCCTGCGACAGCGATAGCCTGCTCCTCCTGCCAGCTCTGCTAGCCATAGCCAAAGTGGTGATGCTGGAGGTTCAGGAGTAGGACACTGGAGGTGATGGCTAGAAAGAAAAGACAGAAGGGAAGGAAAAAGATTTCAAGTTGTATTTATGCAGTCTCTGTATGGGACACGGAGGTAAGGTCTGTCCAACTGCACCATGTAGTAGGGTAGCGTGCACCATTCCAGCAGCTACTTGATTTAGGTATTATTGCAGTTGAGGCAAAAGTTTAGCCAAAAAGGCTTTCTAGCTTTTATGAATATTTTCACACACGGTAGTTTTGCACTGAAATGTGTGATATTGGATTTCAAACCAGTAACTGTTGTGTTTTTAATATCAGGTGCAACTCCAGTAGTTCCTACTCGAGCAGCAACTCCAAGATCAATGAGGAATAAATCGCATGAAGGAATTACAAATTCTGTGATGCCAGAATGTAAGACTCCTTTCAAGTTGATGATAGGGGCATCTAATGCCATGGGTAGGCTTTACGTGCAAGAAATGGCTGGAAGCCAGCAACAAGAACTTCATTCTGTCTATCCTAGGCAGAGATTGGGTAGTAATGAACTTGGACAGAAGTCTCCGTATCGTGGCAGTCATGGTGGGATGCCCAGTCCAGCTTCATCAGGATCACAGATATACGGAGATGGCTCGATCTCTCCTAGGACTGACCCACTTGGAAGCCCTGATGTTTTCACAAGGAACAATCCCAACTTTCATGGAGCACCCAACTCCAGTCCTATTCACATGAACAGGACGCCTCTGTCTCCACCATCAGTAATGCTACATGGTTCTCCCATACAGTCATCCTGCGCAATGGCTGGAAGGACTAATATACCTCTTTCCCCAACCTTGACCACAAAAAGCCCAGTAATGAAAAAACCCATGTGTAATTTTTCAGCTGGTATGGAAATACCACGAGCAATGTTTCACCATAAACCGCCCCAAGGTCCACCCCCACCTCCTCCACCGCCTTCTTGTGCTCTTCAGAAAAAGCCATTAACGTCAGAAAAGGATCCGCTTGGCATACTTGACCCTATTCCTAGCAAACCGGTGAATCAGAATCCTGTTATCATTAACCCAACTACTTTCCATTCAAATGTCCACTCTCAGGTACCTGTGATGAATGTAAGCATGCCTCCTGCTGTCGTCCCTTTGCCAAGTAATCTTCCTTTGCCAACAGTAAAACCTGGTCACATGAACCATGGAAGTCATGTTCAAAGAGTTCAGCATTCTGCTTCAACGTCCCTCTCTCCTTCACCAGTGACATCCCCGGTTCATATGATGGGATCCGGGATTGGAAGGATTGAGGCTTCTCCCCAAAGATCACGTTCTTCTTCCACATCATCAGATCATGGAAATTTCCTGCTGCCTCCAGTAGGACCACAGTCATCCTGTAGTGGTATTAAAGTTCCTCCCAGGTCCCCAAGGTCAACGATAGGGTCACCGAGACCATCTATGCCATCCAGCCCTTCCACCAAGCACGATGGACTGAATCAATACAAGGACATCCCTAACCCATTAATTGCTGGAATGAGTAATGTGTTAAATCCTCCAAACAATGCAGTTTTTTCTACTGCATCAGCTGGAAGTGGTTCCTTGAAGAGTCAGCCTGGTTTGCTGGGAATGCCTTTAAATCAGATCTTGAACCAGCACAACGCTGCCTCTTTTCCAGCAAGTAGTTTACTCTCAGCAGCAGCCAAAGCACAGCTAGCAAATCAAAATAAACTTGCTGGTAACAACAATAACAGCAGTAGCAATTCTGGACCTGTTGCCAGCGGTGGCAACAACGAAGGACACAGCACTTTAAATACCATGTTCCCTCCCGCTGCCAACGTGCTCCTACCAACGACTGAAGGGCAAAGCGGCCGAGCAGCACTGAGAGATAAATTGATGTCTCAGCAAAAAGATCCTCTGAGAAAAAGAAAGCAGCCGACCACCACGGTGTTGAGTTTGCTGAGACAGTCTCAGTTGGACAGTTCTGGAGTTTCCAAAGCTGGATCTGATTTGATAAGAAAGCAGAGTCAAAGCTCTTTTCCCATCACTTCTATGTCCCAGCTACTTCAGTCCATGAGTTGTCAGAGCTCTCACATGAGCAGCAATAGTACCACCAGTTGTGGGAGCTCAACCGCGGCGTTACCTTGCTCTGGTAACCAGCTGCATTTTGCAGACACCAGTATGAACTCTGGCAGTCTCCAGAACTCGCTGGCACAGAGTTTACCCTTGCGAGGGGAAGGTGTGCACTGCCAGAACGCAAACACTAACTTTGTCCACGGTACTAGCCCGGGCACAACCAACCATCTTGCAGGTTTGATAAATCAGATGCAGGCTAGCGGGAGCTGTGGGATGCTCAGTCAGTCAGGAATGGCTTTAGGAAATTCATTACATCCGAACCCACCTCAGTCGAGAATCCAGGCATCCTCCACTCCAGTGATCCCAAACAGCATTGTTAGCAGCTGTAATCAAACCAGTCCTGAAGCAGGTACGTTTCCTTCTGAAAGGATCCCCCTATGTTTGACTGCTTGGAAATATATGATGACTATTTTTAAATGGGTTCCTTTAACCTCTCTGCTTTTTAAATTTGAGTTTCCCAGTATGAAAAGTCTGCCTATCTCATGCTGATATCCAGAAACTCAGAAATAAAACAAATTAGAAAAAACGGTGGTAGACTAAGATATATTTCCCTTTTCCTGAACAATATCGTCTTGGCCTCCTTCCTGTGGCAACTCTGGCTCTGATTAACTTGCACGCACTCTGCATAAATAAAATCCACGCGCTGTTGTACGTACCCAGACCTCGGCTTTTGCCACTTGCCCAAGTAAATTGGGGTTTTGTTAAGCGTGCCCTGCCTCTGCAGCCCTAACCTGGCAGTGTACGTCCAGGCTGCACACGTGTTCTTTACTGCTTGCATTAGAGGGTTGGTGTTATCAGAGATGGGAGCAGATACTAGGAGTGCCAAAGTTCCCAGGATAACCCTTTTCAGGGACAGCGCGGGGGAGTGCCAGCTCTGTGTTTGCCTTTATCATGATAATTTTACTAAGCTGGTAATTAAATGGTTGAATAAACTGTATGTTCGGTTGGAGGAGTGTAGCGAGATTTCCTGGTTTATTCATCAGTGAAACCTTGGAGAGGAAACAGGTACGCTGCTGCCGCTGTCTCCGTGCTCTTGGAAGAGAAAAAGGAGACAGCTCCAAAATGTGTGTTTCATTTAACTGCTCCTGGGTGAACAAAGTGTGCATTTTTGAAAGGTGGTACTGTGTTAATTTCTGAAGCAGAAAGAAAACCTTCCATTTGATATTTCAGTCTTGCAGCTTGGTTAGCTTTCAAAGCGTGTGTTGGATACAATCACAGCTAAACTACACCAGCTCGAAGAAAAGTGACGGTAAGGGTGCAAGGGGTCGGTCTCCTTAACCCGAGAAAGCACCTGATACGTATTCCTGAGCCTCCTCCAAGAGAGCTGTTTATTCTTTAAATACAGAACAGAATCATATAAAACCTGAATTATCTAAAAATAATTTTCTAATATTATGCTGCTCACAGTTTCTGATAACTTTTAAGGGTTTCTCTCCATTCCTGGGGAAAAAAGGCTTTTTTTTTTTTTTTCCTTAGCTATATTGGTGGCTTGTGTCACAAGCAAGCAGCTATTAATCCTTGCATGGCTGTTTGCCTTGTCATGCTGACAAAGAGGAGTGATTCCCGAGATGGTCTGTCTCTTCTGAGACTTTGTACTCTCTTCTAAACAGAACAAAGGTCTGGTTTTGCCTTAGGAGCTTGCTTCCCTGTCCCACTAAGCATGCTACAAAATCCCTTTAGCAGAACCTCCTTGGGTGTGCACCGCCGTTGAGTTCATTGGGAACCACTGGTGTGTATGGAGAAAGCTGTGAAGTTATTGCAGCATCAGACTACGTTAACTTGCCCTCCGGAGAACAGACAAGACTGAATGTTACGTGAGATAAGAGCCTGTGTGCCAGCGGTTACCGTCAAGAAGCTGAGCCGTAGTAATTTGCCCCATGTGGGGTAAGGGCTGGAAAGGTTCAAGACTGGCCGAAGTTTTACATGACATAAAAGTTACCAATAAAATGTTGCTTCAAGACCATTAACATGGGATTCTAAGAAGCAGAATCCAAGTTCATCCCCATGCAGGATCTTTGTGTTCCTGCTCCATCGCTTTGACCCAGCCGTGCCCCGTAGCCGGGCTATGGCGTGATGGGAGCTGGGACCCCTTGTGAAGGATGCCTGGGGTCGGTGGCACGGCTTCTCGTCATTCTTGAGTCACCAGTCCTTGTCTCCAGGCAAGCTGAATTTCTTCCTGAGAAGACGAATGTTTGTACGAGGGAGGAACAATGCTACTATCAGCTATCGAACTCCTGTGGGACAGCGGCGACAGAACAAATCTGTGTGTGTGTCGAAGCCCCACGAAGGAAGGTTTCAACGTGAACAGCCAGTTCAGTTCTCATCGGTACAGGAATCGTAACATGTTTATAACCCCACCTGGGAACGTCTGTTCTGCTGGGGGATTGCTGCAGAGGGCTATTTCTAATACCCTGGAGACAACCCATGGAATTGTAGCAGTATCATTACAGGGCCTTAAACTGCCCCTTTTTTTCTTATCTGAGTGATAGATAGTAGTTCTGTGGACGAAAAGACTAGAAAGGTTTGAATATGGTCTGTTCCTCGCTGCCGAAGGGGTTTGGTTCTTTAGTTTGGGTAGGTTGCAAAGTACACCCAACCTGCATTTAATTTATTTATTGATACCCATGGTGGCTTGAAGCCTAGAGACTTGTTTTCTTCTTTCAGATGAACTTGCAGATTCTCTTCTCTTTGTGCTGTTCCCAGGGGCACGGCCCTAGCACGGTGCATAAACCTTCATCCAGCCTCCTGCCTGAGTCATCCCAGCAGCACGGGGCTCAGGCGGAGGGTTTACATCTCATCCATCGCTGGGAAAAGCCGGATGGGGCATTTTGCTGTATTTGCAGGAGAATGGAAGCGTTCTTTCCACGAAACGAGTGTGAAACGTTGAGTACTTTGCATTAATAATGATCTTTAAAAATAAAAGTTAGTTACCAGCCTGCGTTCAGTTATGTAGGCAAAACTGATAAGAGCTATTTTGGGAATTATTCTGTATGGAATCAGAGGGTTGTTGGTTTAGGTGGCTGGGGCTGAGCAGCGTCAATCACGCCGTGCGAACCACGCGTTCGAGAGCAGTTTCGCTGAGTCAGATGTCCTTGGGAAACTTGTGTTTGTATTTTACTTTGTGACTCTTTTTTTTTTCTTTTTTTGCTTTGTTTTTAGGTATTTTAATTGCTGAATCTGTTTGCTGTTTCTGTGCCAGCATTCAGAAGAGCTACTAATCAGGAAATAGTTCCTGAGAGAAAAAAAACTGCGAATCACCACAATGAGATAGTGGCTATAGCCTAAGCTTTTAATTATATTTAAACCACATGGACCAAGTTTTATTATTCTAGCAGTTTTTTTTCTCTTCTTCCGCAGATGGTATCTTCAGTTTCCAGGTAGTTTTCAATATAAGTGTGATGGAATTAAAAATGCATAAATGTAAAAATAAAAATTTCTGTTTATGCAGTAGAAAGCCTTGTAATTTTCCAAGTTTGAGCCCTTGAAAACCAGTGATGCTCAATTAATTTTTATTAACAATTTCGGTTTCTCAGTCCTGTGGTATTTGGGTTACGAGCACTGTTTAATACCAGCTGTCTGACAGGAGGAGCTACCAGCACATCTGTATCGATTATTTAGGGCTGTGCCTTCGTTTTCTGCCAGGAGACTGGGTTCTGGACTCATTTATTCTCCTGAGCGGTGTTAATATTTCTGTTAACCTCTGACACTGTGTTCCTCATTAATCAAACCCTCCGACTTCTGATACAAACTGAAGACAGAATCCAGTTTGGCAGCGTTAAGATTTATTCCTGAGGCCACTTTGCCTCTCTCTGGATTTTTCTGCTCTTTTTGTCGAACAGGACTGTGCCGCTGCGTGATAGATTTTATTGCAGAGCCCGGTTCCTTTATTTTTCTCTTGCTGTAAGAATGTGCCGTTGGTTGGTCCAGAAGTTCAGTGTAGAAATTCTGAGCGCTGAACATTCAAGATGCAAATCCTGAGCATGCAAAATGATGGGGGCGAGGAAGAGAAGTGAAAAATATTTGGGAGTAAAAGCTCTATACAGCTGGTAGGGGAAATCAAGGGAACTGATACAATAACCATAGCAAACAGAAACAAAGATGATAAGTTGTCTCAAATATCAGAACATCAGAAATATGAGAAACTCGAGGCCTAGAAGTTTAGTAGTGACAAATAAAGGGCAGATGAGGCAAACAAAATATATCCCATGGAGTCAGAACAGTAATTGTTACTGATGAAATTTATGGAACAGAAAACACTAAAATGTAATTAAATAGGAAGGAGCACGCAGGACCAATGGCAATCAGTGAAGAGCTTCTATCCCACTCAAACAGAATTTATTTTAGTGCAGCCAAGTGCTGTGTAATATAATTGGGAATGGAACGTTGCCTTGGAAAACAGTGACTCAGAGGAGGGTTTGAGGAGGCTCTGATTTAATAGGCACAGTGCAAACTGGCAGAGCAGCGATGTTGCAAATAAAAACGGACAAAAACACCCCCCTCCAAAAAAAAAACCACAAAAAAGAGAAGCTGGGTGGATCCTTGGAAACATAAAAATGGGAATACATGGTGGAGCTGGGGATGCTCCTGGCTGTCTATAGGGTGTGGCGTTCTGGCTGGTGGTCACTCCTCCTGGAAGGGACAGAGACACTGGAGATCTCAAAGGAGGGCACAGGATGGAGACGGGGGCTTGGCGGCCAGAGCTGGGGCTGTGAGCCCTGGAGGCAGGGTCTGTGCTCTGTCCTGCGGAACACCCCGGAGCTCAGGCTCACGTCCCACACTGAGCGTGTCGGCAGAGCAGATGCCAGGGGTCACACTGGAGGCGAGGTATTCCAGCACTTGGGAATGCCCCGGGATCTGCTCTTTCAACGCAGCCAAGAAATAATATTTATTCTTGGGC
Source organism: Pterocles orientalis (assembly GCA_011057875.1). Taxonomy (NCBI): domain Eukaryota; kingdom Metazoa; phylum Chordata; class Aves; order Pterocliformes; family Pteroclidae; genus Pterocles; species Pterocles orientalis. The sequence continues at coordinate 499,874 of WKFP01015240.1, read as the reverse complement.
AGCATCTGGAAAGGTGGAGGGCTGAATTGTTTGTACCTTGTTGGCAGATATTCACTGACAGCTGATGCTGATAAATTCAGCATCAAAGAAAGAAGTGGTTTCTGTTTATTTTTTTCTTCTTCAGCAGCGTGGGGTATGATCTTTGATTTTAATTTTTGTGACCATGGGGGTTTTTTTGGTATTTTGTGGTAAGTATTCTCCTTAAGTTCGAGGAGAGCTGTGGGTGTCAGTGCTTTAGATGGAAAGGATTGGTGCTGCAGTTGCATCCGTATTTTGATGATGTGAGGAACCTAAGGCACAAAGTGTTACAGGAAGAAAAGGTGAAATGTGCTGTTGGGTGGAGGGCAGCCATCAGCATAACCTAGGCTCTGGCTTCTCTGCAGATGGGCTTTCCTGTGCATCAAAGATGACGGGATATTTTAGAATATATCCCATTAAACATGTACAAAGTGGCATATTCTAGTACGTGAGCCTCGGGATTTGCTCCCAATAATTACTTTTATGTATGGTGGAATTACAAAACCGGTAGAACTTTCTGACTTGCAATTCAGAAGAGTATCTGGCTGGTATCCTTCATGGGGCTTTTTATGTCTGAGAAAAGTTTTTTGTTAAACTTCAGTAACCCCTCGCCACAATGGCCACCAGCTACACTTCTAATTAGGAAGCCAGGTGAAATGTTCTGTTGGTTTGGGGTTTGGGTGTTTATATAAACACACAGAGGGACTCTCCTCCGGTGAGGAGGTGGGGTGTGGTAATGAGAAATCCCTGTTTTGGGGAGGCGAAAGTGACTGTTTTCCTATTCAAGTGAAAGCTGTAAAGAATGGGGAAAATGTTCAATATGAAGAATAAGGTTTCCCAGTATGTGGTAGGTCAAGTCTGCTCCCTACCCTGCGACTGAAATGAATATTCTCATTTATTTGTTCTTTTTAACTCTTGATAGAAGATTGATGCACAGAACCACTCTTATTCTCCGAGCATAAAGGAATTACAGATTTAGTAGGCAGCAGTAATTGTATTAGGTAAAACTGAATAGACAGACTTTTATTCAGACGGTGTAAACATACTTGCTACCATGAGGTTTACAATAGAGGAAGAATTTGGAAGTGGAATGAATTTTTCTTTTCAGATTGCCTCTATTTACGAATGTTTATTGCTAGCAAGCGTTAGCAAATTGGGAAAATTTAGGAATCGCTCAATCTCTATTTAATTAACGCGGTTCTTTAATACAGGGAGCTGAAATGAGTAAGCCTCTAATTTTAGTCGAAGTGGAAAAGGGAAATGTAGGAATCATTTATTTATAGCTGGGTCAGACACGTTATGCTGGTTGGGTTCTGGTGGGTGAAGGTCAGACACGGTGATATTAACTGAGCGCTGGCTTCTCGTCTTAGCATTGGAATTTGCTGGTAACTCAGTTTTTAGTTAACCAGACTCTTATCTGGTTAGTGTTCTAGCTGCCGTAGATTTTTGTAGGAATTTATATTAATGAAAGTTAGAGGGTTTGTAAAAAATACTAATAAAATAATACAAAAAGATGAGTCTTACTTTATTAAAGGTATGGTTGCCAAGAAGACCAGAATTAATTATATTTCCTATACGTGTTTAGCTCTCTGCATCTCCTGAAAATATTCTTAAGCAGAACTCGTAGGCAACTCCAAAACTTGCTGGAGGGTGGACTGGGGACTATTGAAACAAATAATGGGTTTTATTGAATTTTCAGTTTCCCAGATCTGCAATAAAATGTTTTAGCTCAGCTGCAGTGCTGTGGATGGGGGAACGGTACAGGGTGAGATCAGACTAAGTGCCAACACCAAGTAAACACTGGAAGGCTGTTCCTTCATTTGTATGCTGTTGTCTTGGCAGTTTTTTACTAGAAAACTGTTTCTGCTTTCTGTTAACAGCTAGGCGTGTAGGAATAGTTTTCCCAAAGTAATTTTAAAACCAGCAGTGATGGTAAAATGGAGAAGTCAGAAGAGACAGGGGCAAGGAGAAGAGCCAAGACTGAAATTGTCAGGTTTTGTTTTTTTTTTTCTTAAAAAGCCCAATCTTAAGGATTTCTGTTGTGCTAGAAACTGTTTTGGGCCTTTTGCCCTTGCCCCAAAATTTTAACCCACCCGTTCTTGGCTAAGTCACTTTTCAGAAGGTGCAGAGACTGCTGCTGAAGTCCTCAGTGATTTTCATTCTTGAAATAATCTGTTAAAGCAAGAGTTTGAAAAACACTATTAAGAACAGGGCCAACATTACAGCTGTTTTGTTATGAGCACTGTGCCGTTGGTAGGCATAGGAATACACTCAGCTGCTCCAGTGATATTATGGACTGGCAGTTAAATCTGCTTTGCAGAAGAGCACGTGCTGTGTGGATGGAGTAGTGGAGGTGAGAGGAGTCCAGGTTTTAAACTGGTTCTGCTGGGCTGAGGAGGATGTTTGATTTATTGGTCCCTTGTTTGTGATTTCGCCCTTGTCTCGTGGGAGCACACGATCTCGATAAGGAGAACAACCGACAGTAGTTTGTGGTTAACTGCTGAATTATGGTTTCTTCGGAATTGAAAGCACTATAATAAATGTGATAGCAGATAAATATCTTAAATGCTTTCCATTCCAAAAAGAAAAGAGTGAATATAATTATATAAACGTATAGGTTCTGAGTTTATAGGTAGGTGATGGAATATGTAGTTAAAGCAGCACCATGTTGTCTCTCATTTTTAAGGAATATGAGGTCATACCAATTCCATCAGCAGTGATACTTCTGTGGAAGATAAAATCTTAAAATCACTAATTACAAAGTACTGCCACTGGTGCAAGCTATGTGTTCATATCTCTAACGATATTCATTATTATTTCACATTGGTATCACAGCAGCTTCCAGGGGCCCTGAGCGTGGGTTGGTGGCCCTGTGTGGTACCAGTTGCACAAACCATTTCAGCTCTAGCGGGAGTTTTGGTGCCCAAGTGATCTTCTGTCCTCCCAGGGTAAGGTGTGCCCGAAACTTTCCCCTTTCTGCTCTCGCTGGATCTGTTAGAAAGGATCTTGCAGATTTCTTCTGCGAGAGCTATCAATTTTTACGCTAGGAGAGAGTGGAAGTGGTGGAGGTTTTACCAAGAAGCTCATTACGTGACCAAGGAGTTAAATGCGAATTTCTGACAAAGGATTCAAAAACTTGAAATGTTCTAAATTTAAAAAGTAATAAAGAAAATATAGAAAATAAAGCTAGATGCGTTTTATTGAATATGCAGAAAAGCAAGAATTGTGAAAGTGGTATGTATAGCATTTATTTGTTTTCAGCTCTTTAAATGTTTTAGAAATTAATGCCTAATGAGGACATTCTGCACTTTTAGTTTCCTCAGTGTTTAATACACTTGTCTGACTGGTCACTTTATTCTACAGATTCCAGCAGCGTACTGTTGAGACTGCTGAAATATTAGAATACGTAACAGTATTGTAAATGTGTTGTAAAATATTCCTTGCGTTATCATTTTCTAACTGGTCTGTGTAACTCCCGTCTTTAAGGAAAATGCATATATAGTTAACGTTCCTTCATATGACAGGAGTGGGTTCGGTATCTGTGAAGACGACAGTAGTTCGCATTGTTTGGTTTTTAAGGAGGCTGAGCATCATTCACAGTGTGTAAAGTCGTTACTGTTCCTACGTACTTTTATGTAGGCACAACTCTTCTGCTGAAGAAATGGTTTTTTGACTCTTTCCTTTCCTTTAGTTTGCAATCAGTAGCTCGTACCCCAACTTCTTCTGAGCACAGCCGCTGAAGCTTGCTGCCCAAGTCCTCATGCTGTTCAAGTCTTAGTACTGCTTAAAGCCAGGACTGAAGGCAGACCTCTGGCTCTGTCCCACCATCCCCACAGCAGCATGTGTGTTCCTGTCGTTCGTGGTAGGACAGTGCTGAGACAGGGATGATAAATGTCTTCCACTCTTCTGTAGGTGAGCAGAAAGAGTGAGTGTTCTCGAACACAAACTGGTTCCAGAATACCCAGTATTTCATTGCGTCTTCTTAAGAAATACTTTAAAAAAAAAGGAACACAGATAAAATCTACACAGGAAAATAAACCTGCTTTCAAAAGAAACAAAATAAAGAAGTTCATAAATAAAATACTATAGCATAGAAAGTAATGATTTAAAAACATGTATATCCCATTCAGTTTCCATTTTCTTACTCCCAAACATTGGTTTGACTCTAAGAGAACTATAGATCTGGTTTTGGCACTCTGGATTCTTCTCACTGCATTACAAAGACGGTTCCTTTTTCTCAACAGCTTTTGGCAGATGTCTGCATCTGCAGGGGCTGGAAGCCAGCGTTCGTCTCAGGCTTTTATGGCTTTTAGTCTAATTCCTTCATCGTTTTTTCATTCTACTTTTATTCTTAAGAGCTTCTGAGTATTAAGGACTGTTGTTTACTGAGCTGACGTGTACGATGCCTTGGGTTTCCAGGATCCAGACCAGCATGTCTTTATGAAACTTGGAACCAAACTTGCGATTTCCTTTTACTTTTCAACTCCTATTTGCATTTCTCATCAAAAGCCTCCTAATTTGTCATCCTGGAGCCTGGATACGCTAATACTGAACCGTTCCGTGGTGGAGTTTTGGGTGGAAAGTCTTTGGTGCTGTGGTGCATCTTCTTTTCTTCATGAGTCAGAAAGACAGGACTGCTCATGTTCATCCTGGAGATTTCATTTGGAAACTAGGCAAGGACAGTTCAGAGGGCTCTCCAAGGGCTGGCGTGGCCCTCCCAGAGGACGATGACATTCTGCGCCTCGTTGATGCAGCGTTATCGATCACAATTATGGAAATTATACATGTTTTATAAAGGGGAAGAAATAAAAAAAATGGATATTTTGGCTTTTGGATTGGAGCCAAACATTCAGAAGAAGTCTAGCAGCACTCTGTTTTAATGGGAATGGGTGTGCAGGCATCTCTGCGTCTGGAATATTGACTTGCTGGAGATGGTGCTCTGGAAGAGATCCAGAAATCATACTCTGGCCATTCAGTCTGTTGCAGGAGGTAGGCTTGTCCCAGAATGTGGTTGTAAATATTGTATTAGCTACTACCCAGTTCAGGACTTTTCTACATCAACTCCTTCTGTGCCGTTCTGTGGGGCAGTTTAACAGAAGCTGGGGGGCAATATTTGCTTATTTTTTCTTTTCCTGCTGAAATCTGACTGCTCATCGCCTCTTCAACTCCCAAACTTCTCAAGTCTGGATTGAAATGAGGACACATTAAGCACCAATTTTACAAGTTTGAGATTTGCTTCACACCAGATACTTTTCTGTGTGGTCATTTACCTGAGTGGAATGGAAAATAAGATTATAACTAAATTGGAAACAGAGATTAGGTCCACGTGAAAATACCAAAATTAGGTTTTATATTAATGAGAGCTCTATATATAGAATAGTTTCCTCATGCCTGAATTAAAAATCTGTCCATGTGCTGCTTAACGCGTTGAATGTGATTTCTACTCGTTAGGGAAGCCTTAGCCACCGAGGAAAAAGCTTGAGTACGTGTCTTTCCCTTACTGCAGGAGTAAAGAATAAATATTGCCTGAAACGAACTTCTGCCTTAGAAAGTCCAGTATATCGGGCTGTTCCTGCTAAGCTGATGGTAGCCTGTTTATGACAGTAAGATTTTATTTTTTAGCATTTAGAAATGGGAGGAATAGTTGTCTGAGGATATTGAGATATTGCCTGGTCCATCTTAAACTAGATGACAACTAGAGAGACTAACCTCAAATGTGTCTCAGAGTGTTTCAGCTGAGTGAGCAATATTTCTGCAAACGTCATTTAGGAGTCTCCGGGTGTTTTTAGGTGTGGGAGGCATCCGTCCTGTGTCATTTGAGTGCTACAGGTGATTCCTCTGTTAAAACCATGTAGGAATGACTTTGTAATGGTATTTCTTAAATCTGTAGTTTTGTCTTTGTGATTTTTCCTGATTTTTAGATCCTTCGAGTGTCAGTTCTGTATGCTGATTTTATTTTTTTAAAAAAATCCTATTTTAGGAGCAAAAAGGTTTTCGACCCACTGCCTTGCCCTCTTCTAAGGATAGTGCCCAATGGTTAAGGTGTGTCAGTACTGATCCATTACAAGCCTGGCGTGGTCCTGTACACCCTGATGTGTAAACATGTGCTTGAGAGAATCCCTTTTTTCTGTTGTGTTTTGTTTTTTCAGAATTAGGCGACCAGCAGGACAGGTACGTTGGCAGAAAACTCACTTGCCCTAGCACCGATAGCTTTGCTGGTCCTGTCTTCAGCTCAGTTTTGAATGGTTTCTGAGCACTTTGTCTCATTACCAGCCTTTCATCAACTTTTGTCAGGAAGGTGTCCGTAATTTGGGAGTCTGTATTTCTGAGCAAGAAGGCTGGGGAGGGTGTGAGTGCCAGTTTCTCGGGTATGTACGAGACGTTTGCCAGGCCTGGGGGTGTCCAGATAGAGAGCATTTCTGTTCCTGCCTAATCGGAAATGTTAAACACAAATCCATAAGTGGAGATCCAATGGGACATAACTCTTCAGTGCGCGGTTGGGTTCTTGTTCCTGAAGTGCTTACCTGGTTTTTGTTCCAAAGTGCTGCCTAGAGAAATGCACTTGTCATGAAACAGCTTTTATTGCTTTGTTAACCTATTTCTCACCACACCAGAACAGGATATCCTCTGCTTTGGGATTACAGTGTGTTCTTGGTCTTTTGTTAATTTCTTATTTTTTTGTTAATTTCTTATTTGATTTCTGTACTGAAAAGTGAGAATGGTACCTGGGAGGGAGGGTGTGATCTAAATTCTCTGGAGTTAATGCCTCGTGTACTGTGTTCCCTTTTGCCTTCTTATGTTGTCATAGCGTTATGGTGCCTGAAAAACGGTATTTTAAGTTACAAATTATTTAAAAATTTGATTCAGTTCTTACCAGTTAACATCTATCCCTTTTCAAATAGTATTTGTTTAGAAAAATGATAATCGGTGCTTTCTGATTACTGTCCTGTGAGCTATGTTTGCAGGGCAGTTGGGAGTGGAAGACGGTTCTATTGCATCAAAACCATAGTTAAATACATTTGTAGTTACACAGGTTTTTATATATGCAGTATAATATTTTAATACTCAGTTGTTCTCCAGTGAATAAGGTAGAAAGACGTAGCTCAATGAATAATGTGGTTTTTACTTCAACTTTGGTAAAGAGTCCCAAATAAACTTGATTGTTCTCTCACTCTTTCTGTGTAACCACCTCATAGTAAATCTACCCGGCTGGTCTTTCTTCTCGTGCCAAGTGATGGGTATGACTAGACCACTCCAATTATTTTTTTTTCTTTGTCAATTGTTGGGTTTTCTTGTCTGCTAGCCTACCTTGACCATAATGCATTTTGCTTGTTAGATTTTATCATAGCCATCGACATGATATGTAGTTGTTATTATTATGGTTTTTCTTTGGGAGTCCGAAATAATGCTTAAAATAATAATATTCCAAAACCCCATTGATGGAACAGGGCAGGAAACAGAAGAGCATAAGCTTCACGTCTACATTTAGATCCTGTGCTCACACTCTTTCACACAACATCATTGATGCCTCCAGTTAATTTCATCCTGGTCCATGACTAACTATATAAAGTTACGGCTGCTTTTAGGTTTATGCTAATCAAAATACATGGTGAATTAAATCCTTTTGCATCCCCACTCAAAGACATTTAAGGGAAATACAAGGGTATGGTCAAATAATTTCCAGCAAGGTGTGGCACAGCATGTAGTATCTGAAGTAGCTGATGGCAGATCCATTTGTATTTTAAAAATATTAAAATCTGGATGCTCAAAACATTTTCTTTCCTATGTATCAAACATTACTGTTTTGGATTACCCTAGTTAGGTTATAACTTTGATGATTGTCTCCCAACAGGCATTATACTATTAATATTTTTGTTCTCTTGCGTTGCAGGGGGTTCAGGACCATCGTCATCAATAGCCATAGCTGGCACCAACCAACCTGCCATCACCAAGACAACATCTGTGCTTCAAGATGGTGTTATAGTCACTACTGCAGCTGGAAACCCACTGCAGAGCCAGCTGCCCATGGGGAGCGATTTCCCTTTTACTGGCCACGAACACTCGCTTCATTTTCCGCAGAACAGCTCTTCAAACAACAATCTTCCACATTCTTTGAATCAAAACCTCCTCAATTCTCTACCTATCTCTTTGCCAGTGAATCAGCAACATCTCCTAAACCAGAATCTATTAAATATACTGCAGCCTTCAGCAGGAGAAGGCAAGTCTGAGGTCAACCTCAACCCTTTAGGTTTTCTCAACCCGAATGTAAATGCTGCTTTAGCTTTTCTCTCCAGTGACGTGGATGGGCAGGTATTGCAACCTGTTCATTTTCAGCTTCTAGCAACCCTCCTTCAGAACCAAGCCCAAGCAGCTGCCATGCTTCCCCTACCATCTTTCAATCTCACCATCTCAGATTTGTTGCAACAGCAAAATAACCCTTTACCCTCAGTAACCCAGATGACAGCCCCACCTGACCATTTGCCAAGCAATCAGGCAGAAAGCAACAGGGTGGACACCCTCTTACCCAACCCCTTGGGCAACCCCATACCGAGCTTTTCAGGCACTGACACTACTGCTAACCCCCTGCTCCTCCCAGCTGTCTCTGGGGCCTCAGCATTAATGGCCTTGAATCCCCAACTGGTGGGAGGTGTCCTGAACTCTGCATCGGGCAACACCGCTCATCATCCAGAGGTTTCCATAGCCACCTCCTCCCAAGCAACCACTACCACAACCACTACATCATCCGCAGTGGCAGCACTGTCTGTCTCCACCCTGGGTGGTGGGACAGCAGTGGTGTCAATGGCAGAAACATTGCTGAACATATCTAATAATGCTGGGAGTACATCTGGTCCAGCTAAACTCAACAATAACTCTGTGGTGCCACAGCTACTTAACCCTCTACTGGGGACAGGTCTGCTTGGTAAGTTCGATTTCTTCACAGATATAAAAGGATTAAAAAAAAAAAAGGAAGAGGGTTGGGGAGGGGGAGTTGTGGATTCTAGTTTCTACTTTTAAAGATTCCACTTTATCACACTTTTTTTGGTAAGGCTTTTGTATGTTACAGCTTGTTTACGTCTATTGAGAAAAACTTATTGTAAGAAATCTAAAATACATTCTAACTTAATTCAGTAACATTTAACACTGGTTTTGGAAATTATTTTATATTCCATTCTTAATTCTGATGCCACCTAGACATACTATATACACACCTTAAAATTGTGTAAGCAATTGGACTCGTTTCATTTTTCGAGTAGTAAAAGCACAGGTGCATCTCTGGGATGCAGCGGGTCGTTTCCAGTGCGTGTGGCATCACAGGGTTAGTACGAGTAGCTGTGCAGTAGATGAAAAATGGCCAAGTGCCATTTCCAAATGAATCGAAAGTGCCAAAAACTGCAAGCACGCTCCCCGTAAAGTAATCCATAAAGCACTCAAAGTAGGTCCTTGCACAAGTTCAAAGAGGAAGGTTGCCCTTCGAGCCCTTTATTGTGCATTTATATTTTCCGATTATTTTTTTTTTACTTTAGCTTGTAGTTTAGAAACCCAGAGTGTCTCACTTGACAAACACCTGCATCCCTAAACAAGTGATTAAAAAGCCCTTAGATATTTTCTCCTGGGTCTTTGGATGATTTTTACGAAGGATATAGTTACTATCCCTCTGTTGTTTGAACTATGTGATCTAATAAATAGACTACTAGGAGGAATTAAGTAGCAGCAAAGACCTGATAAGTATTTTAACTTCATACTTACCTACTAAATGGCTATCGCTCAGTCAACCCTTCTTCACGTTTTCCATGTAAAATACAGCCAACTAATGATTCTGCAAATGGAAATTTTAAGAAAAACATGAGCTTTTAATTAAAACCCTAGAAAATTGATACATTTTAAGCTGTATTATTTCATAGAGTCAGGCTCAACAACATATTTATTTTGCAAGAACTAGAATTTTCACTTAGTACAAGATGTTAATACAGTAATGTCTCTAGAATGTAAAAATAAAAATTGTTTAGCGTATTGGCTGACATATCTGTGAGCCAAAACGCCTTTGCTTGTTTGCAGTTAACCCACATTGTTTAGTCACAGTTAATGAAAAACCAGTTTCGTTGGGTTTTTTAAATTATTTTCTCTCTCTAACTCCTCCTCTCCCTCACCACTCCGGTCCTGTTGGAAGCAGTCACTCTTTGGGAACTCAGAGTAAGATCCAAGACACCCCATGGCACAGGAGCTCACTCTGCCCTGCTGGGCTGTGTGTCGTTCCCAGGGCGGGCGGTCATGTCAGAAACCGTTAGGAAGAGTCCGGATAGACGTGGCACGCAAAAGAAGGAATAAAGAGTAGGACACACATGCCTTGAGGACCATTCCGTAGAAGATTGAAGGGGAAAAGTGTTGTTTGCTTAGCAGTCAGTTAAGATTTGAGTCAAGGAAGTTCCTCCTGCCTGTTGGAAACTCTCCTGACTTCTGTTTCCCTGTGTTTGACTTGCAGGTGAAATGTCATCTCTAAACACTACTTTGAATAACCATCAGCTGAGTCATCTCCAGTCGCTATTAAACAACAATCAGATGTTTCCTTCAAATCAGCAGCAGCAGCACCTTCTCCAGGGGTATCAGAACATGCAGGGCTTTCAAGGCCAGCCCCCAATTCCTGGCCCAGCTAACAACCCCAACCCCATGGCATGTCTGTTCCAAAACTTCCAGGTAGAAAGCAAAATGAAATCAATTTTCAAACCAATGTGCAGCTCTCAGTAGGTAAAATTATGTCCGCCGCAGTTTGATTTTTCTGCCGAGTGTTTAAGACCAGATGATGTATACAGTCGCTTGCCTCTTTCACTAGTTTTTGGATTTTACGAATCAGTAACATTTGTTACTGAAATTTTATACCTTCTTCCTTAGACATTGGGTATTGTTTCTTTGGAAAGAATTATGCTGCATGTATTGGAAAAAAAAATGCTATATGTGTTCTGACATTTACTCTACATTGTTAGCAAAACTATTTGCCACTCTGCAGAAATGATCATAAATTCCTGTTTAGAGCACATAACCATTCAGTGGTGAGAAATAATTATTGGTACCACTTCACAGTAATTAGAAACTTCATAAATAATTACAAGTGACCATGTGCAGGGTTCCTGCTGAAACTGAATGGACGAGCTAGCTGTGGTGTGGATTGTATAGACTGAAGAGTGGATTGTATAGACTGAAAAAAAAAAGCGTTGCAATGAATATACAATGACAAACTGCAAAAATGATGCCTCTCTGCTATCCACCCGGATAGACAAGTCTTCATAATGCCAGTCGAACTAACAAACTAACACACTGACAGGAGGCACAGCAGCCAGGATAGGCAATAAAGCCAGAGTTACAATGCGCATTTATTACTAGTCAGTGTTACCGGGGCTGCTGCAGAACTCGGGACATGAAGATGGAAGCGTGCCGGTAGTGCTAGAAATCCCTGTTACCCTTTAAGAAGGAAAAACAAGACGTGTCATTTTCTCGGTGTAGACGTTTCACTGCTATTGCAAAATCACAGCCCTCCAACTGCCTATTACCTGGCTTTGGTTGTGTGTGATTTTTGGTGGCTCTGTCTCAGTGTTTTTTGCTTCAGGTTCTCGGCTGTATAAATAGCAATGATAAGCATTTACAGCAGCTCATGGAAATATTTTGCCCTTTTTGTACAGTTTTCTGTTATAGCACTATTATTGACATCGTCTTCACTGCCTGTGTGTGTGACAAGAAATATAAAAAGCACGGTTACTTTAATCTGAAGGTTAGTTTGCTGTGGCAGTGCCTGACGTTGCAGCTGCAGTGCAAAGGGATGCAGTCATGCTTTACCGGGGACTCAAGTTGAAAGAGATCCCCCAAGAGAAGCACGTAACCAAAAGGAAAAAATGGAAATGTTGGCCAATTCCAAAAGGACAGCCATGGCCTGCATTCCAAAAACTGAACGAGGAGCTTACAAGGAGCCCAGAGGAACAGGCAGTAGGGGGGAAAGAAGGATCAGGGTCTGAGAAGGAATGAAAGAGAACAGTTGAGAACAGAAATATTGACCGTGGTGGAGTTGTTTAGGACTTGAGAGGAAAAAAAGGAGAGTGCTGTTCTTCAGTCAGGAGAGGAAATCCCTGCAAAGAGGATGAGGAAAGAGATGATAATGTAGTCGCAGCAGTGCGTGGTAGGTTGTATCATTTTATGGAAGGCATCTGTTTTGATCCATGAGGCAAAGTAACAGGCAGGGGTTTTGTTTTCCTCTGCTTTTTTTTTGTCTAGCTTCTTCAGTGTTAAACTTTGTAACAGATGTATAACCAAAATTATGTACTGTTACAAGCAGTCACTCTGGCCACCATCCTGATTGTTTAATTAAAATGAAACTAAGTTTGTCTGTTGAAATGCAACTTTAGGCAGAATAGCAATTTCCATCTTTCTCCTCCTTGCAGGTGAGGATGCAGGAAGATGCTGCTGTCCTAAACAAAAGAATGATCACTCAAATGGGAATGGCACCGGTTCCTGAGAGCTCCAACGCTATGCTTCCTCCTTTCCAAGAAACATCTTGTGATTTGCAGCAAAGAACTGAACCATCTCTTGGACAACAGGCAAAGGATAACCTCAACGTCGCTGCTCAGGGTGATACCTCGGTGGATACTATCTACAAAGCGGTTGTAGATGCTGCAAGCAAAGGAATGCAAGTAGTAATCACCACTGCCGTTAGCAGTACAACACAGATGAGTCCCATTCCAGCTTTGAGTGCCATGAGTGCCTTCACAGCCTCAATTGGTGACCCGTTAAATCTTTCTAGTGCTGTCAGCGCAGTAATCCATGGAAGAAACGTTGCCGTTTCTGATCATGAAGGTAGGATAAGGAACACCAGAGGAGCGCGAATACTGAAGAATTCAGAGCACGGTAAAAACTCAAGTGAAGGGGATGGGTATGAATATTACAAAGCGACAAGTTGTAACACACCCAAAAAACAGTGGGAGGGGGAGCAAAGTCCGGTCAGTGAGATAAATAGATGGAAATGTGAGGAGTTTCTAGACCACTCTACCCATATCCATAGTAGTCCTTGTCACGAAAGACCCAATAACATCTCCACGCTGCCGTTGATACAAGGCGAGCAGCATCAGATACTGTTATCACAGCGAAACTGTCAAAGCGATAAAATGTTGGAGGAGAATTTCAGGTATAACAATTACAAAAGAACTATGATGAGTTTTAAGGAAAGACTGGAGAACACTGTGGAACGCTGTGCACACATAAATGGAAATAGGCCTCAGCAGAACAGAGGATTTGGGGAGTTGCTGAACACTTCTAAACAAGACCTGATTCTGGAAGAGCAATCTCCAAGTTCCTCAAATAGCTTGGAAAGTTCGTTAGTTAAAGACTATATCCATTACAATGGAGATTTTAATGCCAAAAGCATTAATGGGTGTGTGCCTAGCCCTTCAGATGCTAAAAGCATCAGTAGTGAAGATGACCTAAGGAACCCCGACTCCCCTTCTTCCAATGAGCTGATACATTACAGGCCGAGGACGTTTAATGTTGGCGACTTGGTCTGGGGCCAAATCAAAGGACTGACTTCATGGCCTGGAAAGCTAGTAAGAGAAGAAGAAGTTCACAATTCATGTCAACAAAACGCTGAGGAGGGGAAGGTATATTTATATATCTATGCACATATCTATCTATCTATATACACATGTAGGTGTGCTCGTACAAATGGTTATCAAAACCGGCCTGGTCCATTCCTTATTTTTTTCTTTGTCTCTTATTTTAGTAGTGCAGATTGCTTTTTTTTCGTAACTATAGCTTGCAGAATTTATTTTTTCCCATAGTTACCTAATGAGAAACTTCTACCAATGCCATGAAACAGATTGTATTTTGCTTTAGTAACTAATCTGCGCACGAAAGACTTGCTACACAAAAAATGTTGACAAAAAATTGTTTAACTTGCATTGTGTGTTTAGTTGAACTTCTGGTTGTGTCCAAAGGAACTGATACAGAGATATCTAAAAGTGTTGAAAACTGCAAAAAGGAAAACAGATCTGATCAGATGGAGGAGTCTGTAATAAGTAAAAGCTTCCTGATTGACACATCCTCCCTTTAAAAGGAAATGCGTGAGCATTTTCACCTTGAAAGGAGGTTTTGACCATCTTTTAATACTGAGGAAAGCATTCCAATTTGCTCTCTCATACTCAAATCCATTTTTTCTTTGTAGATAAATCATATGCTTGTTGGGGAATATACAGAAAATACAGTTATCTAGGAGTTATTGGTTATTTTATTATGATAAATATTTCAAACTCTGGTCTCCACTACTTGTATAACATTACATTTTTGTAGTTCTTGTAAAACATCTCACATCTTCTGTATATTAATATTTTTAAGTGCCATTTTATAAAATGCAAACCTTAAAAATATGTAAGCAGAAGGGAAAAATGTAATGAAATAACATTTTAGCTCTGGCAGAAAGAAATCAAACCACTTAAAAATGACATCTTTTCCCCATGCACCTGCCTGGTACATTGCACGAGAACAGCCATAAGAACGCAAGAACAGTGATAGTAGGTTGGAGCAGAGTATTCCTTTCCTCAAAATGTGGCCAACAGCAGATATGCAGAGGGATAACAGAAGAACATGTTGAGGAACGGTTCTTCACCAGCAGCCTCTGGGTCCCACCAGCACATAGCTCAGGAACTTGTTGAGCTGGAACTGGTGTCTCTGTAGAGTCGCCACTGGTGGTTGTGTCACAGAGTTAGCCGAGGTTGACGTGCAGATGGAGTCACCCCCAACAATCCAACGGGGCGTGGATGAGCTGGTACTGTAAAGAACTGGGGTGGTGTCTGGCCAGAGTGGTTTCAACCCTAGTTCCAGAGAACTTTAGTCTCTCTTTGCAGGTGGCTTCTTGCTTGATCTCCTGTAGCCATAGAGGTTTCAAGGAGCTCCCATCCGAGTACACTGAACGAGAGATTTCTAGAGAAATCAACATCCTTTAGTAACGATAGTTGAATGCTCAAGAGCTCATTCCTTATAAAGGTTAGATCCCCGAGTTACAAATCAGTTTATAAAATATAGGCTCATGAGACAGACCACAAACTACAACGTATTGAACAAAATTGGAAAAATCAGGTGTACCGTACCGCTGTCCCAGATGGATTACGAATACAGTTCTTACACAGCGCGGATGTTCCAAGTATGCATTCATGTATTAACTTCACAAATTTGTGTATCCGTATTGAAATAACTGCTTTGATACATTTTAAGAGTTTATTTTTCAAAACTCTTGTAAATAAGTAATTTTTTTTCATTTGCATTCCTGAGCAATTTTATAAGTTTACTCCTGAATTTGTGGATACCAGAATGTATCGTTGCTTTGTGGAAACCCACCTTCTTTAATTTCGTGTCCCTTATGTTCATTATATAAGCATTGTGTAATATTATATTCAGTAGCACAGATTTTATTGTGTACTGAAGCACAAACAACAGGGAAATGTGGCCGTCACTGCTCACACCGTACCGTCAAAGCAGCAGGAGAGACTGTTTCAAGCTCTTCGTCAGCAATTCCCAAGGAATGGATCACCTCTTGCATCAGAAAGCCTTTAATTTAATAATAATAATTTTAATTTTTTTAAAAAAGTATGTCTAATTTTCTCCGACAAGAAGTACAGAGCGAATGACCATTGCAAAGGTCAGGAGTTGAGGTGCAAGGTGGGATGGAGGGCAGTGTGGAAGAGGTGAAGCTGTGCACATGCTGTGCCATAGTTCTGTTGAGAATAGGCAGGAGTTCCCGTGCACACCTCCGCACGTGCTCAAACACTCCTAGAACATGTTGTACAGCTACATTCTTCAGATGTTTGGGCAGCCCGGTCTGGAAAAAAAAAAAAAATACCAACAACATACCAAACAAAAAAAAATCTTGAAAATTGAATGGTCTTCAGAAATTCTGCACTTCAAAAAATCCTGAAAGGTTGTGATTCGTGGTGGAAGTCACGAGCAGCAGTTCTGAAAATTGTATTTTCTGCAGAGCTTTCTTAAAATATCTTTTTAAAGTATTTGTAAAATCAAATGTTAACCTCCTCTATTGTAACATGGGGTTTCATGGTGCTTTGTATATTCTCTGTTCTTTATGTCATGCATAATATGATTTTTGTTTCCATTTAGAAGGCTGGGTATTAAATGTAATAATGCTTCTGTTTGGAGAGCAGCTAGAATGGTGTTTTCCTGACAGGAGCAGGGAATATTGCATCTCTGTTCCTAACGAACACTGCCTTTCTGGCTGTTGGAAAATTAAAGAGGAACTCAAGGGAAGAGCAACAGCAGCAGCAGAAATTTCAGAAAAGGAAAGAAGCAAACCTGAAACTACATGCATCCTAAAATGGAGGATGTGTATTTCATTAAGTAATTAGTTTTATTATTATCCACATCAAATTGCCTAAACAGGAAGAGGGTTTGAGAGCAACAATGTGAGAGTCAAAGGGTTTGCGTGAGCAGCAGTTGTATTTCAGAGTCATTCTTATGGGGCAAGTACTGTTCCCAGTAGCACTTCCCGTCAGTTAAACTGGGATTTTAAACCGAACTTTCGTAGTTCTATAGATACTAATAGGTGTGATTTATCAGTATCCTGAAAATCCCATTTGTGTTATTTACTGTTGTCATGGCTTGTTGTAAATTAACAGGACCCAAGCATGATAATAGCTCTTCATAAAAAAATTTACCATTGCACTTTCTTATATGTCTAGTGGCAGGAACATACAACCCTTTGTGTCGTTTATTCCTTATATACACATCTCGATCGTGCCTCTGGGTGATAAATTCATGACAGTTAGCATTCATGAGAACTCTGTCGTGGAGTAAAGTGTCCAAGGTAAAGGAACAAGATTATTATGTACTGCCCTTTAATTCTGTCCAGTTTGAAAAACAGAAGTTTCTTCTTTAGCTGGTTTTCAAACGTTCTATAAAGTGAAGGCTTGAGCTGTCGTGTATTGCAGGCAGAGTAACGCCGCCTCCAATAGTACTGTTGCGACGTAGGAGACGGAACACGTGAGCTTCTGCAGCTGGTTTGCTCATTCCCTGAGTGCTGTGTGCCTTTTCTTCTCACGTTTGTCCTTAGAAAAGCTCCCCAGGTTTTAAACAGAGAGTGTTCTTATGTGTGCGTTTGTATGTTTCTGAATTGTGATTAGGAGAGGAATTATTTGAATTATTTGCAGTCTGGCATTACAAGTAAACACAGCTTTAAGGGGAGAGTGCTACAGCCTGTGGTGTGATGGAATCTATTTCCTGCAAACAGAAATCTTGCCTCCCCCTGTGCAGATTTCACCAGTAATGACTCTCGTCTTCTGAGCCCCTGAAACGGCGTTATTCCCCAATTTCACTGCCAGATGCATGAGTTCGAGGCATAAGAAATTTGGTAAATGTAACACGTCTTCTATTTCTAGAGGTTTTGACAACTTGCTCACTCATTAGCTTCACATTGTCACGTCTAAAATTCGGTTTCATTGTGCAAATAAATTATTTAGTCATTGAAAGGCTGGCTTTAGAGAGAATTTGCATTTAAATTTATTTTTCAGATTGTATAGAGGCATGCTTAATAAATTTGTATTTATAGAATTAATTTTCCTTGTGTCAGAATACAAGCTGTACTTTTTAATGAAACAAATGCTGTTTGAGGTTCTTGTTAAGTCGTGCAAAGATTAAAAAAGAAGTCAAGCAAAATATAGCAATACTGGCAAAAAGGAATTTCCCCATTCATTGTCTTTACATTGATGAGTTTAAATCCCTTGTTTTGTCCTTACGAGCAGAAATGACTGAGATAAATCAAAATACTGTGTGGAGTCAGCGAACCAATGTTTTGTGAATGCAAATGATAGAATCCTACAGATGGTAGAATTAATTTTCTTTCATGTTTGTATTGTTTGTACTGGTGCTAACTGGTACCTGCCCAGTGGTGCCGCTGATTATATGCAGTGATTTATATACATGTTGCTTAAAAGTTTATAACTCTGGTTGATTTCAAGAGAACTTAAATTGCCGGTGGAAGCACTTTAAATCCCAGCTCAGCAGCCCTGCTGAGCACGTGCTCAGTCCTGACTCGGCAGATCGCTGAAGTCCATCCTAAGAAAAAAAAAAAAAAAAAAAAAAGACCTTTCTGAGGACAATCAATAATCTGGCTCAAGCAAGCTCTAGTTCAGGCTCAGAGATTCATAATTCATAAAGCTTGTCATCCTGCCCAGCCCCCTTTTAAGGCTTTAAGCCTTTTAACTAAAGCACGTGCTGCGGCTCCTCTGAACTGGGAGTGGATTTGGCCGTGCTGTTGGCAGCGTTGTTGAACTGGGGCCTGAAGTACTTCATCCGGAAATTGGAGGTGATGGGAAAGGCTTTTGTGTTGATGGCATCTGTAAAAATTGTATCGTGTGTACTGGGAACTGGGTATTTCAGTGCATTCCAGGTGGTCTCAAAGGTGTAAAATCCATTTGTAAAGCGTGAGTAGAGCATATGAGGCTTTACCAGCGGTGTTCGTGTTAATAATATAAAGACAAATGAGGTTTTAAAAATATTCTTTTCCTTCTTAGTTTTGTTTTCTTAAGTGTCGTGGGTTTGGTTTTTTGTATTTCTGTTGCTAGTGGTATGGCCATCTAGAGAAATCTTAAAGATGTTTGTATGGGGGGTGTAAGCCATACGTTAATTTATTCTGTGCTGGGAAGGTTAGTGTCTTATGGACGCAGTGAAAATTAGGCTCCGTGATAATGCATGTCTAGCAGTAAAGTAAAAGCAGTGTTTGATAATTGCAGGTCTGGGTAATGTGGTTTGGTGTTCATACCTTCACTCAGGTGGAGCCAGAGAAGTTGAAGACACTAACAGAAGGTCTAGAAGCTTACAACCGAGCCAGAAAACGGAACAGAAAGTAAGTAAACGCTCGTTTATTTGCTAGTGACGTGGAATAATTACGTTCTTTTCCTTCCTAAGACTCATTTTGGGGAGCTTAGCAAATCAGAGCTTAGCAAACCCACTGAAGAGTTAATTTTCTAAATTCCTTGCGTTGGTTATGATAATCATCCCAGATCTTTGATATCTGCATTTTTATTGCATCTTCTGATATTTACAGTAGCCTTTGTGAAATGTCAGCCTGCTTGTTTGAGCTTTCGTGTGTAGGATTTCTAATTTACAGCAAAAAAAAAAAAAGTTATTACATCAAAACTATTCTGACCAAATACACTTTTTGACAAGATCTGCCCTTCTTATCTCTTCCCTCTCCCTCCGGCAGCTGCTGCTGCAGGCGGAGCACAGGTTTATTCAGATAAATTCCGTTTATTTCCCATTGCTGAGACGTGGTTCCGAATTTGTGTCAGGCCGTCTATGGTCTGTGCTCGGTTTTATCTTGCCTTTTAGCTTTTATTTACAAATACACAAGGATAGAAAGATCGTGGAACAGTAAGCATTAGCACGTGAAGCATCAGCGTAGACAAAAAGAGGAAGATGGTTGACTTTAGGAGAAAAAAATTCTGGACAGCTATGAAAGGATGGAAAACTAGAAATCGTCCTATGATTGGATTTGTTCCAGGATGCTGTTGCTTATTTACTGTTGCAGTGAAAATATATTACGTGGAATCTGTGGGAGAGTTGAAAGTCAGCTTGCAGTGCTTGTTTTTAGGACAGTAAACGTGGGCTTAAAGGAATTAAATAATTATTTGTCTTCAGCTCCTTTGAACGTGTGAGCTTTTCTTCCCTTTATATGTCAAGTGGTACTTAAGAAAAATAATTTTTGTGCCAATGAGACAGTGTTGGTGGTTGTTTTTTCCACGATGATCCTCAGAATACCTGACGGGAGATTCAGGGTGTGTGGTGAGAACACAGAAGGGCTTTTGGCAGCTCCGCAGTTATTCCCTCGTGTCCCTGAAGCGAAATCCGTGACTCCAGCAAGGTGACACCAGGAGCAAATGTAGAGAGGTGTTACAGTTGAGACAACGGTACAATTTAAGAAAAACTCCCATCTTTTGATTTGCATTGGTATATTTAGCAGACGGTAGGATTCTGTGCGATTCCACTGAATCCAGTGGCCTCGTTTAGTGGCACGTCTGTGCCTGTAAGGCAACGCGAGGTATCAAACATCCCAGCCAGGCTGGGGCAGTTTATCTGAAAAAGTTATGAATCTCCTTATGGTTTTCTTTCTGCTAGATGTCTTTGTAGTATCTTGTTGCTCACAGGTGCAGATTTTTTTAAAACATTTATCATTAGATGGAATTGCTGCATGTGGAATACTCCTGTTTCTGTTTCCTACCTGAGTACTCAGCACTTACACATATGATGTCCTGGCATCAGCTGGAGCACTTCTGTAGTACAGAAGACACATGTAAAGAAACCCAGGATACATTTCTGTTGAGAGAGTGGGGACTAGCATCGCACAGGTCCCCTGTGGTTAGCAGAATGCATGGGGGTCCTCAAAATATGACATTCACATGCCTCAACTCCAGAAATTGAACAGACTCCAGTAAGGGAAGAACTAACGCATGTCTTCCACCTTTCCAACTCCCAGCTCCAGTCAGTCTCCATCCTAACACAGTCTTGAGCCTGTCTTCTCTAGGTGGGAGTCTACTAGCGGCTTGCACCGCAATGTTAGGGTCAAGGCAGGTGTTGACTGTTATCGCTGCAAGAGCTGCTCAGAGCAGTGACTGCAGGTGGAGCTGGGAATGTGTCCACTGTGGGAGGAAACGTCAACTCAACGCACGATCAGACTTCAGTTTGATGAGACAATTTGGTAAAATTTAATGGACCCTGGTAGGGAAGAGGAGGATTAGAGAATGCTTCTGACAGAAGGTTATTCTCCCTTCTGGAGGGATGGAATTTAAGTCCTCCTCCAAAGCTGCTGGCCATGAGAGGTTTTCTGCTGCTTTTTAATGAGTGATTAATTGTGATATTTACAGGTTGGTTTGGATCACTAGAGACCTGATGCGTATTTTTTTTTCTGGTGTCAAAACCCAGGTGGACGTGTTGGGCTTATCTCAGTTGGTCTTACATTAATTTCATTTTATCTTACTATTTCTTTGGTTGATTTAAACTACATCAGGGTACATAATTGTGAAGTTGCCCAAAACTCCTTTATCACTGTTTCAACTAATTCATTCAAAGCCTCAGTTGAACTTGCACAACTTTCAATGACGATGCAGTCCTGTTGTACTTCACTTCTGTGCAGTCAGGCTTCTTGCTTTTTTTGAATGTTTTGTGCAATTCATGCCCTGGTATAGCCCAGATGACCAATGCATGGGAATATCTTATTTAAATAATGAATAACAAACCCTCTGATCTCCTGCCTTCAATCTCCCGGCTGTGCTGCTGGGTATGAGACTCATTTTGCTGAACGCGGCGGACGGAATTGCTGCAGAGTGACACTGGCCATATTGCTCATCTGTCCACTTCCTTGTCAATCTTCTGCCAATGCTTTTAGTCGCTATAAATCTGGGAAGAATGTCCTCGCTGACATGATCTATCTTTCTTTTTTAAAAGGTAAGGGCTTTTTTAGCAAGTGTCTCCTTCAGTGAAGGCCGGTCTTAGTGCCTTGGGACGAGCCGTTCTCTCCCGGCTCCTGCCATTATCTCCCCAGCGATGCTGACGGCTCTGTCCCTCCTCCCCTGCAGAGCTGCAGGGATAACAGCGGTTCCTTCCTTCCCGAGGATGTTGTGATGGGTCCTCATCACGCTGGCTCTCATCTCCAGGATGATCGATCTCTCTTCTCATATTCAGCCTTTTCTCTTCATGTTCATTACTCTGCTAAACGTCCCTGTTCAGCTGAAGCCGTGGATGATCCAGCTAGGATCCAGATAGGTCTATATTCCTGCTTTTAAGCTCAGATCCTCAACAAGCTGGCGATAAAGGCCAGTAACACGTGCTCGAGTCCTGTTTGCTGGCTTGAAACTCCAAAGTGTGAACACGGAGCCACACAGCATGGTGTTCAAGTGAGGAACTTCTTCAAAAAGTAAATATACGTGAATCAGACAAGTCAGTGTACCATTAGATGTGTGTGGAGCTGCCCAGTGACTTAGGGAAGCTTTTGATTTGGGAGAAGAAAGTCTTCACCCAACCTTTCCCCCAGCCCTTGGTGTGCTCTTGTTCCAGGGTAAAACAAGGAACATTTTAGAGGGTTAATATGACTTATTTTCTTCCTCTTGTGCTCCTGATCAAATCCCATGAGAGTCTGGCCCTTTGCTCATGATTTTAAAAAAGATTGCACAAAATGCTCTTTACCGTGAAGTACTCTTGTTTCTTGATCATGGCTATCATCTCTCTTGTGGATATTGTAACCAACCATACAGCTCGCTGAAGTGCTGCCTTTAATTTTTGTTCTGTAATTATAACACAAGCCTTTAATTCCCATAATATTGTATGAGGGTCTGATCTTGCTATTCATGCTGTACCAACATGGGGGGCTCTACTGCTAGTAGAATCTCTCCGATGAGTTCATGTGTTTATTGTTAACTTTTTCTAAAGTTTTTTCTGCTACTAATTATTACTGATGGCGTTAATTTTTTCTTCCTAGAAGTGGAAAGCTAAATAACCATTTAGAAGCTGCTATTCACGAGGCCATGAGTGAACTAGACAAAATGTCTGGGAATGTAAGTTGCTTTTCACGTTCGCAATAATCTCTTTTTTCTATGTCTCTGCATGTGTGTCCATTGAAGACTGGGAGTGTGGGTTTGGGTTGCTTTCTAACATAAATTTTGTCTCTATTTTCTTAAATAATGTGGAATATTCAGTATTTCTCCTGCATTAAAAACATTTGTAAATGCCTAATCATTCTGATAAATGGCAAAAGATGTAGAATTTTAGTTACATTGCCAACTAGGTTATTTTTTTACAAAGGTAGATTCCTGGACACTCTTTTATTCATGCAGCCTGGCAATATTTGGATTACTCCCAGTCCTGCTCATATTCCATGGGTTTTCTCTGACACAAAATCAGGCTCGTTTGTTTTTCAGTTTGAGTAGCAAGATATTGAAACCCCATTTACAAGCATCCTTCTTTTGAGAGTAAAACTCTTTGAGTAAAGCTTTCCTTATGTGAAATGAAAGAGACTGTCGTGAAAGGTAAGGGTATTCCTCATATCAAAACTAACAGTGCTCCTTCTACAGTATTGACGCTTATTTCGTAAGCGCTGTATCTTTCTAATATACAACTTGGTTTGTATAATGTACGTGTCTTCAGATCTAGAACATGTCTGTCATTTCAATCAAGCACACTTAGAAATGCAAAAAAAGTCTATCACGGCGCGTCCATCCTCTCCCGTCTGATCACTGGTAGTTATTCAAATTATTAATTATGAAACATTTGAATACGTCAAGAAGTCTTTTTCCTGATACTCGGTGCTCAGTGCTGAAGATGCTGGTACACGCGCATATTTGGAAGCACTAAAACTCGAGGGGAGCTACTGGAGTACGTAAAAGGAAATGTGCGCAGAGCTGCAGGCTGGGAGCTGGCTTCACAACCACCCAGAAATATTCAATAATTTCTTCTGTAGTTTTTAATGGCTGCCATAAGGAATTACAAAATTAAATCTTTTGTTTAAACTTACAAGTGTTACAAAATGGGGTTGAATTTTGATTTAAAATGATGTGTTTTCCTCTTGTCTTTGGATGGCAAAGGCAAGCAGGCTCTGACTGTAGGGCTGGCACAGATAAATGTGGGATGTGTGTCTGGCACACACATCTCTGTGTCGGTTACACCACCACTTAGGTGTTTGGACTGGACCATTCTGCTGGTACCTTTTATTCATGTATAAATCCAATCATACTGAAAATTCAGTGTGCTGTGTGCATTTCAATATGATAGAAAGTGGCTCGGGGGAAACTGCTGTAATTGGATTTTCAGAGCTGGTTGTTCCGTAATGCAGACAAGCTGCTGTACCAGCCTGCCTGGCGTTACGTAGTCTTGATTTATATTTTAATTATCTGGTCACAAAATCTGTGATCAGGGTTTATTTCCATAAAGATTATGATTCCTGGAAACAGTCAGAGGGAATCAGCGGTTCTCTTTTTAGTGACTTGCATTTTTTTCAGCTACTACTGTTCGGCATCGCTTACACTTAAAATGAAAAGCGTGTGCAAACAAGATAATGAGCTTAAAGCTGTATTTGTAAAGGCCAATAAATAGGTAGTGAGTGTTAGCAGTCTGAAGGAATTCAGGAAGGACCCGAGGAAATAATTTAGCCCGTTGCTGGAGGATTTGTCAGCGTTGCCTTGCAGCTGGCTGGAAGCTGCCAAGTCCTGTCCCCAGGACAGCAGCTCGCTCCCACCGACAGATGGTGGTGGTATCCCGCGCTCCAGCCGGCGCCTTCCTCCACAGCTTCTCTGCTGGTTGCGTTGTGTTTTTTACTGAGCAGTCAGTGATGAAAAACTGCTTCACACTCAAATTAATCCAGCGTTTCACTTGAAATGGAATATTTCCTTTTAATAACGAGATGCAGACAGAGTTTGCTGCACACAGCTTGTTCCTTCATAGTGCTACCGCAGACCTGCACTTGACTTCTCCTATTTTTCCCTGTTCGCAAGATTTTCTCACCACCTACTTTATGCTCTTGTCACGATGATGTGTAGAGGTTTGTCTCCAAGAATCTGCCGTGGTTGCAGTTTTGGGCTCAGTTCCCGATTACGTGGTTTCACAATTCCTGCAGCTGGTACCTTTCTGCAGGGTAGCAGAGGTTCGAGAGGTACAGGCTGCCGCATCCAGAGTCAACTTTTTCCTCCCCGGCGCCTTCAAGTTCTTTTGAAGTTCCTTTTAATTCAGGCTTCCACGTAGGCATGAAATGATCAGCACCTCAAGCAATCCTGTAACTCGTTTATTACTGGCTGGTTACTTTGCGCGATATTCTTTGCTAACTTGTAAATATACTTATTTTTAGGTCCACCAAATCCCGCAGGGAGACAGACAAGTGAAGCCTCCAAAGCCCAAGAGGAGGAAGATCTCTAGATAACATTGAATGTCTTTGTTACTGGTCCAGTACTTATCAAAATGACCGTGCACATAAGTCTCTGTGTAGGTATTGATATAGACGTGGTTATATCAATATTTATATGAAGACGGATAGATACCATCGCAGGGTGCTACGCGGATTAGTGGTACAAGATTTTTGCTGATTAGGAGGGATAGCGGTTGCTGGATAAGCCAATCGGAAATCTTGAGAGGTTGCAGTAACGATGTCAGATGATTACTGAAATTTTTTTTCTATAATACTAAAATTGTGATTATAAGAAATAGTCCAAATGTTTCTGAGAAATTTTCATTGTGTATATAGATAATACAGAATTTCATGGTGATATCTCAAATGTAAATATTGTACAATATTGTCATGTACAAGCGTACCTAATGCACACTTTATCTTTTATTGTACAAAAAATAGTGTACAAAATTCTTTGGTTTCTATTGAGTACACATACAAGAGACTACCAGTGTAAAGTGATAAATAAAAATACAGCCTAAATGCTTTTATATGATAATGTAAAAGATGCTGTTTTTGTATTTAACAGCAGAGAGAAGGCATGATTATGTAATACCTTAATTATGACATACACTTCACGCCACTGAGTGTTCATCGATACTGTCTGTTTGGAATGAACCTTGCCTGGAAGTACTGTACTCCACTTCAGGTCTCTGTAGGAGAGTGCAACCTTGCAGATTCCTAACGGGATGTGGGATCACAGCTCTTTAATTAATAATTCAAAGGCCGCAACTATCGGTTGCGTTTTTATTTACTTAACTTTTAAAGTAGAATGTTGTAGATTTTATTAAAAAGAAGAAAAAAGTAGATGGACTATTTTAGCCAACCATTTCTGTAGTTAAGGTTTCATAGCCACCTGATAAACTAAACAGTTTCTAGCCCCCGTAATGTTGGCCCCTCCAAACCCCTAGGTCTATTAGCTTAAATTATCTAACGTCATTAACCATCGTGTTTACTTTCCAGGGGGCAGAGGCCCTGCGCTAACGATGTGATCAGTATTGATTACGGTTTGGTTTGGCAGTAGGATGAAAGGGCACGCTCCGCAGCATTCGTCAGAGTAATTCCGGTATCCATCTCGCAGTATTAAAACAAAAAATTAAGGGTGGCTTACAAAACTGTTAGCAACAGTAATTTTTATCAGTATTATGTAACATATCAGATTTATTTTATTTAAAAAGAATTATTTATACCATTAACAGATTCTTATATATATTAATGTGGCTGAAATGTGCAGGTTAAATCTATTAACCAAATTATTTATGTTATATTAAGTGAGAAATGTGAAACATATGTAGAAAAAAATTAATACACTACAGATTTAAAAGTCTAAAGCTATGAGCCATTATAAAATTAACGAACGGAAGTGTAGCACAACATTATTCCATTTTATTTCACTTTTCCTTTTTCACATGGATGGTGGTGATGGTGATGGAAGCAATGACATCCTCTGTCTTCAAGGCTTCCTGAAATAACTCAGCTCACCATTCCCGGTCCCAGGGTGGAGTCCATAACCCCTACCTCTTTGTCCGGGACCACCACTTACCTCAGATTTCCTTTTTTTTTTTTCCCGCCCCCCCTGAATTCCCAAATCTCACTCTCTAGCTAAGGACTGGCAGTGATCAGCATCCTGGGAAGCTGGCGGTATCGCCACTCTCCAGATACCCGGCGCCAGGATCCCAACTCCTTGCTCCTCTTCCCATCCACCTTACCCAAGTCCCAAACTCCTCTTTCTGAAGGACGTGACCGAGACCAGCCCGTCCCCGAGGACGACGGGACCCGGCGGCTTTCCCAGCCTCGGCTCTCGCGTGCCAGCGCACGCAGCACTACCTCTGGGCTCGCCCCTGGCCTTTCTCATGTCTGGCAGAACGGCTCCCGCTCCTCTGTCCCCCGGCCCGAGGGATCGCAATAGCTGCACTGGCTGCAGGGGCCTGGAGGCAGGAGCCCTTCCTTCCGCGGGGTAGGTTCATTTCTCTTTTCTGTAACGCCACCATCCTCCATGCAAGCTCATGTGAAGTGATTGGTTTTGTTATTTTTTTTAGTTTGTTTTGGGTTTTTTTTTTTGGGTGGAGTGGGTATAGTTTAGCTCCCATTTTTCTGTTCCGAGTTGATGTGTTGGTTTGAAGAGTCGATGTTGTCCGTTTGCCACGCCAACCCGCTTTCCTGCCGTCTGTCCGCACCCGCGTGGGTGTTAATTCATCGCTCCGTGCGTGCGTGCGTGTGTGAGCGCCTGTCTCCAGTTAGGGGTTGTTTTTTTTTTTCTCCCTTTGCTTTCTGTCCTAGAACCGAGTTTGTATTGAGCGACCCTTCTTTTGGCATTTTAACTAATTAGGTTTGTACTTTCTCACCGATGTATACTTTACATCAGTAGACTATGGAAAGTATTTTTGTGCACTTGATTTCATGGGTTAATAATGGCATTGATGTGGGTGCTAGGAGTAGTTTTGTTTCAGTCCATACCAATTTTTTTTTTCTCTTTTAGAGGTTTTTATGGTTTCATGTAAGCAGTTAATGTAAATATTGTGAGCATTACAGGTCATGCGGTGTTGTAACATTTTAAAAAAATGTTGCACCTACTTTACGATTAAAAAACTGGTCACTCATACTTGAATTTTGCCCATAGAGCCATTTCTTTCTCTTTGCATTAAAGCATAATATACTTTTTTGATGGAGGCCCAACCCTTCTTTCTACCTTATTATTTTTTGTTTAATAAATCTATATTTTTTCTAATAGAAGACTTAAAAATGAAAATTAAAAAAAAATACTTTTTGCCTACTTTCTAATTTAAGAGAGAATTCCTATATTTAAAAGGTAAAAACAAAAAAAAAATACTCCATTGTGGAAAGTGGAACAACACTTTGTCATTAATATGGCGCAATCACAGGAAACTGAACTGGCTGAGTACAGCGAGCCCACGACATCAATCAGTATCTCGGTAGATTAGGGAACGACGTGATTCTTTGAGGATGTAAAGTGTTACGTATTCTTGTCTATTTATTTATTTATTTATTATGCTTTCTTTTGCTAAGTGGGTGACAATGTGGTTGAGTCATTCAGATGACATTCAAATTAAAGGAAATATTCCTCTTTCTATTATGGTGCATTTTGTGACCACCATAAAAAAAAATCATTTATTTTGATGGATTTTCTTCATATTTTCACTTCTGACAGAAAACGGTTTGGCTGGTATCAGCTGCAAAAAATAGTATCCACATAGTTTAAAAAAAAAAAAAAATCAAAAAAACCCCACCCCACCTCTGATGTCCCAGGTCGATTATCCTCACAGTCAAAGGTTTTAGGGGTTAAAAAGAACTTGAAAATTTGAAGGTATTTCCTAAATCAGCTTTGCAGAAGGTTTCTGAGTAATGTGATATCCTTTCGGAGTCCCTGAGTTTGATGGTGTAGAGATATTAGAGGGCTCATGGTGGACTGAATTACCTTAGGACTGCTACCTTTCTTAGCTACGGTTTGTATTTTGCTATGTAGGGTTGTAATGTGAGAATTCCAGAAGAGCAGTAGCATAAAAAGTGCTTTTCTATTTTTTAAAAAAAACCCATTCTAGTCTTACTAAGAATTAAGAGATTTTTTTAATATCAGTTTTGTAATTTTTGATAAAGTTGTCAATATTATGATTAAATCACCAGAAAAACAAGTTCCTGTGATGTTCTCTTCGGGGCAGGGACTATGTCTTCCGATGTATCTGTAAGATTCCACGATGGGATGCCCAGTCTTAAACGGGGCCACGGGCACCGCTGTCAAATTAAATAGCAACCAACAGCATTGAGGTTGATTTAAATGCATAGAAGTCAAGAGAATTCACAGTTAAGACTGCAAATCCGATTTGCCTGCTGTGTCCTCCATGGAGGTAATGTCATCATCCGTCCGATGGGTAAGTTGAGGAAGCCGATGGCTATTGAAGCGTTTCGCTCACAAAACCTTCTCGTCCAAGTCAAAACAGATCCGCTCCGGGAACACAGCCCTCAGTGCCCTCCCTCTCTCTGCTGTTTTTACCGTTACTAACTGAGCAACTTGACCTTCGTGTTTCAGGATCCCCCAAAAAATGCCATTAACGGAGTGGTTCAAGCACGTTACTGCTTTACCAAATCCCAAACACGGAAACAGATCATTCAGTTCCAAAATCGCTGCAAGCACAGTTCACACAGGTGTCAAATCGGCTCCAGAAGAATACTTTGAGACTTCCAAAAAAAAAAAAAAAAAAATGTGTCTGTGCCCAGGAAATGGGGCTTGCTGGGGACCCCCAAACCCTGGGAGCCTGCAGCCCACCACACTGAGCATTTCTGCCCTGCTGCTGGCGTCCCCAGACCTGGTTGTCGTGCACCAGAGGTTTACTGTAAAAGAAGGAGGCTGTGGTCACATATTTCATGTGATATTGCCAAAACACAGAGGCCACATCAGAGGCTGGTTTTATAATTGCCATAATAAATGCTGCCCAAGCATCCGTACCCCAAAAAGCCCCACCAGCCTCCTGTGACCCCACGTTGCAGGCTGCTATCAGGCTGTGAAGACTTAAAAGCAATTTTTGTTGTTGCTTTAAAAAAAAATAAAAAATCTGAGATTGAGTTTGAAATATCTCCCACAAAAAGGCATTCTGGAGATTTAATCTCTCCCATTTTTACCTGCTGTGAGATAAGTATTTGTAATTGAGTGCCATCCCCACAGCAGGTAAGGGATGAGGATTTAGAACAGGGAAAAAAAAATTACATAGATATTTAAAAAATAGTTCTTTCTGGAAATTCCTGTTTTAGAAAAGATACAGGAAATGGGAAGGGTTTTGATGTGCTTGCCCTGGATGAAGTGGAATGTAGGGAAAACGGAGCTGTGCTCATATTCCTATGGACAAACCCCACGAAAGCGTTAGCGCAGGTTGTCCCAAGAGAAAGAAAACCACCGTGCACGTGCAGTATTGGCCGGCATTTTACCATCCCAGGCAGAAATTGATACCAATGAGTGAGCAACCTGGGTCTGAGCCGCACTTTGAGTCCGGTTTTGGCGGGTGCTAACCCAGCGGCAGTGTGGGGTGAGAGAACAAAGTCTGTCCAGGTCATGTCCGCATCCAGGGCCAGTGGTGCAGAACACCTGCAGGTGAGTCCTCCTGCGGGCATGGATTATTTCACTTGCTAATAACTTTAATACCTATTAATTTATTTAAAACCAGGGATCGTGAGAGACTGTACAGAGAAGGAAAAATAAGCATTCTCGCCCTGAGGAAATGTCAAGGTACCAAGATTAAGGCTGCAATGCAAAAAAACCCAAAACAATAGTACCCTAAAATACAGAAGAATAAATATTGTGGTTCAAAAATACAAATATAACTCCTACTCAGCTGATTCCTGCTTTGCATGTACCTGTGGCGTGTGAACATAGGCGGGGGGGCTGTGCTATGAGGAACCACCAACTTTTCAGACTGAAAACACGTTTCTAGAATAGATTTTTTTTTAGTCTTATCAAATCACCATCGTTTTAGGCCTTTTTGAAAGAGAAGCAATTCTTAACTCCCGGTAGAAATACCACTCTTTTTCAGTTCCAGGAAAATAATTTGTTGCTCCTCTCACTGATTAGTCTCTAGGAAGAGAAAGTCATAAGAAAAAGAATTGGAGTTTGCCATTATCTGTTCACAAGCATGGGAGCTGCTCTCTGCTTCTGAGGAAAAAAGTGAAGATCTATCCCTGAAAAATAAGAGAGAACTCTATCCTATCCCATTCCGTTCCTTTCTTCATTTGTTTAATTGTGACTGGAAGGAGAATCTGTCATTCCCTGACTTGGTCTCATACATCTTAAGAGTTTTGGACAAACAAAATAACAAAGAGGAGAACTTGTAATTCTTCCTCCCAGTATCCCTACCAAATGCATCCAAAGAAGCCATCCCAACAGAGCAAAGTTGTTTTCCTGGCCACAAAGGTCCATGGCAGTATTAAAAATAGACATCCCCGTGGCACGCCTGCTCCGTTGCCTGATTATTTAACTGTGCGTCACTCATCTCAAGCCTGATCTTCAGTTTTCAGATATTCAAAAATTTATTTTACAGAAAAAAGTGGAGTTAATATAAATTATGAAATTTGAGGCTTTTGGCATTTCAGATCATGTCCTGGCAGCCTTTCTGTTAATCTGCTTTTTAAGAGATGAGGAGAGTTACTGGCCCTTATGAGCCAGGTATCAAGGTCCTTCTCTCTTTTGCCACGAACCTCCCAAATCAGTGACACAGCAGCAAGGAACATCCCCGATATCCTCCCCTGCTCCAGTTATTAAACATAAGACTTTGACATTCCTATCCCACGGTCCTAAGGCTGCACTGGCATGCTCTGCAAGAACTTTTTTTGCATAATAAAGCCTGATCATATATCTGGTATTGTAAGTGGAAGATGAACTACAAGCAATGTAAACTATGTAGAATAGGAAATAGAGTTTTAAATTTAAAAAAAAAAACAACACAAAAAACATGTTGAAAGACTTACTCGATGCCCATGTTTGAGTGTGTGGATATTGGTTCATGTCAATCAAGCAACGTCTTCAGGGTCCGATGCAGAACCATGCTCTGTCTCCAGGTGAGGGACGCAAGCTTGTCCACTGGTGAGAAAAAAAGATTAATTTTAAAATGGACTTTTTAGTCCCTTCAGTGTATGCTATAGTAGTGAAATGGATTTGTATTGTGCTATTTGATCCATTAGTCTGAATGAATCAACAAAGAAACTTTTCCCTAAGAAAAAGGCAGGAGGGCGACTGATGGGAGGAGAGCCCAGGGGCACACAGGACCGGCTGCTTCACTCACCGTTGCAGAGAAGTGCCACGAAAAACCTTGATACTACCTGAACCTTTGAAATTAATAACTTGGCTATGATGGAATAACTAAAATAGAAAATAAAGTATTAGTATTCAAATTAGATTTGAAAAATTTTAGGAGATTTGTGAAAGTACAAGCATGGTACCCTAAGACCTGCGATAGGACAATAGCTTTTGCAGACCTTGCAGATTAGGCCCGGCTTTAGCACCCTCTTTACAAGTTTCTGGCGAGATGCTGAATCCAGATGTACCGTCAAACCCCTCTCCTCTTGTCCTCTGGTCGGAGAGAGGCAGGAGATGAACGGCTGGAAAGGGAGGAGGTCTCCAGAGCTTGGTGGAAGAGCCCTGACAGCAACCTCGTTTGCATCCGTACAAAGAGTCAGGTGGAATGGGTTTGTCTTAAACCGAGACACACGTAGGCATGGAAACATGTGATTCTTGTTAAAATGCTTGGAATAGTTGTGGGAGAATTAGACCGAAGCCCAGTAATGGTGCGAATTAAATCTGTACAGAGCATTTCTATTAGAGGCAAAGAGTTCTTGCTGGGGAAGTTTGAACACGGGTCTAGCTAAATACGTACTCCTGGTTTACAGAGTAACAACAAAATGTTTGTTAGACTCGATCTGCTTCACAAAGAGCAGAACTCATATCACTTAGGAATATAAGAAAGGCAGCAGAGCACAGCAAGCAACAAATTATGAATTATTCAATGCAGATTTCCAGTTTTAGGAGTGAATGTAGATGTAAATCATTTTTTTGAAAGGCTAAGCGTTGCCATTAAGCAAGTCCATATGACACTACATCTGTTGGCTTTCTTTTATATTTATATCATTTTATTTTTATGTATGCTGGGATAAAGTATTGGGAATTTCAGTGTTAGAACTTTAATAATGTAATTTCCCCAATTTCTCTTGTCTGTTGATTTATTCTTTGACGAAGGGATGATTTTTCCCGCAGATGTTAAATCTGTAACCACTTCATTAGTTACCCAAACTGTAAGTCTTCAAATTAAAACTTACTTTTGTGGAGACATTTAAGTTTTCCACATATTGAACCCAAGAAGTCAGATACTGATTTAACCAGATGCCATTTTCAGGGCATCACCTCCTGATGTAGCATGTAAAGTGATTTTACACAGGATATCTTTTTGAGTCTGAAAGAATCTTTTTGAGTCATAAAGAATTCCTCCGTGCATGCAAGGAGAGAGCAGTCAGGATTGAAATCTCTTAATGCCCCCCTCACATCAGAAATTACTGATGTCTCCAAATTTTGATTTTTGCATCGCATCGCTCTTGCCCACATAAGACGCTGGCCGGTCAGTCCGATTTGTCCTGTCTCTTCTGTGTTTCTTTATTTTAGCACAGTCACGGTTGTCCCCCAGTAGCTGCACTCAGACAAAGCCAGTTTAATTTCTTGCAAAACTGGAGAGCGGTGACGCACACCAGAGGAGCGAGGAGGTATCCATTACCCTGCAGATGTATGAGGAGCCTGTGCCGGGGGACTCCTATCTACTCGCTATAATCAATCTCTCCGAGTATTTCTATAGCTCTCATTATCCTGCGTGCCTCCAGGATAAGAAGCCGAGAACAATCGCCCATTGTCAGTTTATGAAGCAACTTTTTCATCTTCCTTCCCCGAAGACTAAATGCTTAATTAAGTAAATTAAAACTAATTACGGAATCTGTGCAAGATGTTATCTGGCCCCCAAACTGAGGTCTCTCAGCTGTTCCTGCATCCTCACCCTCTTAATCAGAGAATCAGAGAATCACAGAAGGGTTTGGGTTGGAAGGGACCTTCAAAGGTCATCAAGTCCAACATCTTCACCTACATCAGGCTGCTCAGAGCCCCGTCCAGCCTGGCCTTGAACCCCTCCAGGGATGGGGCATCCACAGCTTCTCTGGGCAACCTGGGCCACTGCCTCACCCCCCGCACAGGAAAACATTTCTTCCTAATATCTAGTCTGGGCATGGGACGCGCCCAGTGGAGCAGCCCAGGTGTGCGGGTGGCTTTGTTCAGTAGATCCCACTGAGAGGTGGGATCCCATCTGGAGGTGGGAGTGTTCCCCTCGCCTGACCAGGGCATCAGCCTTGTGAAAACATCTTTGCACGTTTAAGGTGATGCATTGTGAACCAGTGAGCTGGTTCATAGTGTGCATGATTAAAAATATGCATTTGTCTTCCAGAGCTGAGGCCAAAAAGATGATTTCATATTAAGCAATACCCAGATATACAACAGGCAATGTCTGTTTCTAACAAACCTCAAGGCATCTCTGTGTATTTTTCAGTGATTTCTTGTGCTTCCTTGGGAAGAGGTTTAAACTGAGCCAAATTCCAAAGGACACGAGTGTTGTGTTTCTATTAATTAGTTTTCAGATGAAGACATTTCCACTAACTGTATACTGTGATCATCTTATTAACTGTCTGATAAAGGTGACGTAAGTATCTAATAAAATAATGGATTAAACGGCGAGAGTGAATGAATTGTATCACGAGGACAGTTGAACCTGCAGCAAAATGAACACAATTATTTACCAAAGAAAAAAGAAGTTTGATAGGTGTATTGATTTGATCTTAAAACTTTCAGGAGATGATCGTCTTGAAGATGTCCAGTATTTTCAGAAGAGCAAATGTACCTGTTGTGCAAGCTGGTCAGAACCAGGAGAAGAATTCTCCGCAGCATCTGCAAGTACAAGCTGGGCTGGGCCAGGGAGGGACCGTTCCCACCCTGGGGAATGGGGGTGGAGAGCAAGCAGGCAACTGAGAGGGAGCGACAGGGACAGTGGGCCTGCTGAGCTGCTCTTCCTGGCAAGAAATGGAAAACTACAGGGCAATGCCTCTCCCCAGAATAGCTACTGACCCATGGTGGCAGCGGTGACAAGCCCAGCCCAGGAGCAGGCACGGAGGCTGTTCTGCTGGTGCCCGTCATCCTGCTGCCCTGAGCTGCTGCCTGTGCTTAGATCTTATTTTCCAAAAAGGATCAATGAATATTAATTAAATGAGCTGTAAACAGAGCCTCGTGATTCAGATGCTCACACTCCGGGGGTGTGTTTGGTGGGAGCAGGTGCAGGGAAATGTAAATAACGGTGTGAGTGTGACAGTGTGGGTTTAACCTCTGGGTCTTGCAGGTTTGGGGTATGCAGCATGGAGCAGTGAAGCACTCCTGGGTTCCCAATATAAAGCTGGGATTGTAGAACAGATACTAAAAGATGTTCCTAAACCAGCAGGCTCCAGAACAGGCAGCAACACAATCATCCACGCAGGAATTCCAAGCCACCTCTCTGCAGTAGCAGTGAGCAGTCCAGCAGCCAGGCTGTTTCACTTGCTGAAAAATTATCAGCAGTAGAAGAAAAGATGCTTTGTGTGCTCCCTTCCTTTAGCCCTGTGCTGTTCCCGATTACAGGGAAAGCAGATTTTATCACTACGTTTCAGACGTCAGGATGAATCCCCCTGAGTCCAGCTGTTAGGGCACCGTTCACGGAAGCTGAACGCAATACTCCGGGTCTTCCCGAAACATGACTAATAACATGTGTTACAGAGCTGTAACTAATTATATGGCCTTTAACTATTAGGCCCACAGAGTTGTTTGTGGGTTTTTTTAAATGATCCTTAAAAGATAGAATGAGATTTCTTCTTGAAAATCTCCATTAATTAAGCGGCCTCCTAAATCAAAGAGGTTTATTTCAACCATGTCCTTCAGTAAAACAAACCCCAAGTAAAGAACGCTGATCAGCTCGCATTCTTGTTTCTGGATCCAAAGAATGAGTAAAAAGTCTTGAAGTTTATATTTCTCAGAAAAAGCAAAGCTAGAAAACAGGGTTTCTTTTAAAACCTCTGATGCTACTGCTGCAGAAGGGCATTGGGGCCCAGTGTTTTCAGGTAAATAACCATGAAGCGAAAGTTCTCCTCCCATTGCTCTGACTGGGACATCATCCCACTGTAGCAATCAGCTTCTGATTTCCAGCCTCTGTTTGCTCAAAGTTTGTTTTCGTCCGTTTGCTCCTGCTCCGACACAGCTGTTCAGCTTCTCTCTCCGGATGCGTAGTTGCTGATACCTCTACAGCCAGTGATCACATCCCTTTCCATGTGATAGTTTCTCCAATCACTTGGTCATTTTGGCAGGTGTTTATTGCTAAATTAGGTAATCAGTTATACCTGCCCAAAGCTGAATTCATCTCCTTGAAGCAGACACTTGCAAGGAAGAATGAGATGACCCAGTGTCTTCTTCCATTTCTCTTTGTTTATTAATTCACAGCTAAATCCTCTTCATAGTGGGGAGGTCTGAATCACCTTCAGTCACAGGGTTTCACAAACTATGGGAGAAAAGTAGGATGTCCTAAGATGGCAGGACTTACAAATCCACAGGGGTTTTTGGTCAATAAGAGAAATAAAAGTGCAAAATAACATGTTTTTTCATCTTCCAGTGTGTACATGTTGCAATTCTGAATGCAGCATTAAACATCTTGCCTAAATCTTTCTTCTAATTTCCAGAGGACTTTATATGTGGCAGCAGCTTGCAATACGTTGCAGAATAGTCTGGAAAAAATGAAAGTCTGTCAAAGCTTCATCTTCTGCTAGGACGTGATTTAACAGAAATATTCTGAAACAGATTGAGTTATGTTTTCTTCTAGCACAGTAATTGGCTTCATGTTTCAAAATATGAACCACTACAAACGACGTTTCTCTCATGTATCCAGAGGTATCTCATATTTATATCCCAATAAGCTTATAATATTGAAGAAACGTGTTGGGTTTCAGCCTTTGCGTGACAGCTGTAGCTCTTTCAATCATTATTATTAAAGGCTATTTGCACAAGTTGCCATCTCTGTCATTTTAGAAAAAATTTTTTGTAATTTTTCAAAACAATTTGCCTCCCTTGATCTCTGCACACGTCGTAAAGACTCCGCTTATTGAGCTTAGCAAATGTCACTTGACTGCATATTTCTTCCCAGTTCAGCTGTAAATTAGCC
>WKFP01015240.1:452804-463113 GCA_011057875.1 Pterocles orientalis | reverse complement strand
AATGATCCTTAAAAGATAGAATGAGATTTCTTCTTGAAAATCTCCATTAATTAAGCGGCCTCCTAAATCAAAGAGGTTTATTTCAACCATGTCCTTCAGTAAAACAAACCCCAAGTAAAGAACGCTTATCAGCTCGCATTCTTGTTTCTGGATCCAAAGAATGAGTAAAAAGTCTTGAAGTTTATATTTCTCAGAAAAAGCAAAGCTAGAAAACAGGGTTTCTTTTAAAACCTCTGATGCTACTGCTGCAGAAGGGCATTGGGGCCCAGTGTTTTCAGGTAAATAACCATGAAGCGAAAGTTCTCCTCCCATTGCTCTGACTGGGACATCATCCCACTGTAGCAATCAGCTTCTGATTTCCAGCCTCTGTTTGCTCAAAGTTTGTTTTCGTCCGTTTGCTCCTGCTCCGACACAGCTGTTCAGCTTCTCTCTCCGGATGCGTAGTTGCTGATACCTCTACAGCCAGTGATCACATCCTTTTCCGTGTGATAGTTTCTCCAATCACTTGGTCATTTTGGCAGGTGTTTATTGCTAAATTAGGTAATCAGTTATACCTGCTAGCAGTATGCTATAGGATAACAGCAGAGAAATGTGGCTGTTTGTCTCCTAAATACCCTTCAATCATCTGAGCCACTCTTGGAGCTTTGTGCTGATGTTGGGATCAACTAATGTATGTAGCTGGTTGTTGGTTGTTTCCAGTTAATGTGATTTTATTAGTCCAGCTTTTTTTTTAGAACTAGAATTAGTACTGGTACTAGATTTCAGATTGCAAAGCATTAATACAAAGAAACATTAAAATAAAATTTAACATTGTTATGCCACATGGTTTGTGCCGCAATGTCCGTAATTAAGGCAATGGCTGGACTGGTGATTGACTTGCTTGTGCCATTGGTGTTCCCAGTCCTGGTAAAGTGGCACAAACCTGACATCTCTGTGCAGGAGCATCCCCTTGTTGAGCGTGTGAATTTGCCCACGGTAATGGAAGAAATGTATTTGTAGGCACATGTCTTTCAAACAGCAGCTCTGCCGGGTTTGTAACCAATACGGTCTGAATAATGTCTACTTCCCTCATCCACGTTTTCCATCTTTCGAGGGCTTTGACTGCCTTTTTGTTTGGGACGGTATCTTTTATACAGCACAGAGCCCTGATCCATAACTAGATCTGCCGTACACCAAAGTAACTGGCAATGGTATTTCTTAACCAAAGCCAGAGGGACTTGATTTATTTTCTCAGCCATTTGCTTTGTTGTGTGGTCTTGTTCAAAAAAAAACAATCAAAAAACAAGAAGATGCCAATGGGGTGGGTTTTGATCTTGCTTATGCTGGGGGAGGTATTAACTACAACACCACCACCTCCTCTCATCCAGCACATTACCAATAGGAGCTTTTCTGCATCCCTTTCTCTAAAGTAGCAATTTCTTGTGGTTTTTTTTTTCCTAATCATCCATGCTGGTTAGTCTGGCACTGAAGAAAACTCGCTCGCTGGTGAGGAGGCTCCCAGCAAAAGCCCAAAGGTGAATTCATCTCCTTGAAGCAGACACTTGCAAGGAAGAACAAGACAACCCAGTGTCTTCTTCCATTTCTCTTTGTTTGTTTATTAATTCACAGCTAAATCCTCTTCATAGTGGGGAGGTCTGAATCACCTTCAGTCACAGGGTTTTATAAACTATGGGAGAAAAGTAGGATGTCCTAAGATGGCAGAACTTACAAATCCACAGGGGTTTTTTTAGTTGATAAGAGAAATAAAAGTGCAAAATAACATGTTTTTTCATCTTCCGGTGTGTACATGTTGCAATTCTGAACGCAGCATTAAACATCTTGCCTAAATCTTTCTTCTAATTTCCAGAGGACTTTATATGTGGCAGCAGCTTGCAATACGTTGCAGAATAGTCTGGAAAAAATGAAAGTCTGTCAAAGCTTCATCTTCTGCTAGGATGTGATTTAACAGAAATATTCTGAAACAGATTGAGTTATGTTTTCTTCTAGCACAGTAATTGGCTTCATGTTTCAAAATATGAACCACTACAAACGACGTTTCTCTCATGTATCCAGAGGTATCTCGTATTTATATCCCAATAAGCTTATAATATTGAAGAAACGTGTTGGGTTTCAGCCTTTGCATGACAGCTGTAGCTCTTTCAATCATTATTATTAAAGGCTATTTGTACAAGTTGCCATCTCTGTCATTTTAGAAAAAATTTTTGTAATTTTTCAAAACAATTTGCCTCCCTTGATCTCTGCACACGTCGTAAAGACTCCGCTTATTGAGCTTAGCAAATGTCACTTGACTGCATATTTCTTCCCAGTTCAGCTGTAAATTAGCCTAGGCAGAAGTTTCACAGAAAATTAAAGTCTTTGTTTTAAGAAAGTTAATTATTGCTGTAGCTCTGATCTCTTCTGCTTTTATTTCAGACAAGTATACGTTCACTCGGTTTGTTGGAATCGATGAGTGAAGGTATATATCGGGAAGTGGTGTGGGTTTGAAGTGGGATTTGCTTTGATATTTCTGTGCAAATCCATGTGATGGCTCACTGACTCATAGAGCTGAAAATAGGTAGTGATAACAACCACAGAATTCTTTACAGATTTTTTATATTTTTCTTCTTCTTGCTTAGCTAGCTGCTCTTTGAAAAAATCCAGGTCATTATTCAAATCTGCACTTAGATTAAAACTCCAGATAGCATCACTCTTACTCATTGATGAATCACACTGGAGCAAATTGTGGTCCTACTGATCAAACTATATGTTGCCTTAGTCATGCGTTTGTTTAGCAAATCACATGCCAGGCTTAAATTAAGCACTTGCTTAAA
The DNA here is from genome assembly GCA_011057875.1 of Pterocles orientalis. NCBI lineage: Eukaryota > Metazoa > Chordata > Aves > Pterocliformes > Pteroclidae > Pterocles > Pterocles orientalis. Next base: position 460,303 of record WKFP01015240.1, on the reverse strand, counting down.
GTAGACACTTTTTGAATATATTCTGGAAAGTTTGCATGTAAGATTTGTACTGTTTTAGATAGATAAGATTTATATTGAAAGCTTCTCAAAGCAAAACTAGAGAACAAAAAATTCTGCCCAAGATATACGCCCAGTCTTGATCCCCCAAACACACCAGTTCAGCTTGTGTCATTCGGACAGAAATAAAATGAGTTACAACTATTAAGCACAGGAAATCTATTCCTTTAGAATACAATTAACTGCTGAAAAACACGAGTTGCAAGTAAAATGACCTGTCCTAGGCTCTCTTCACACTGAGGAAATTAAAATCCTTCTCTTTGCTGCTCTTTGCCAGTTATATTAATCTGCACATAAACACATGATTTAGCAGCACAGTGAGGCTAGGGGCCGTCACGCTGAGCTGCAGCACAAGAGCGAAGGCATCGGAGCGGCGGCGAGACTGCAAAGCCTGGTGCTAGAGGAAGGAGAAACCAACTCTCAGGCAAGTCCTTTGTGCCCAAGAAAAGCAAATTTCAGGAGCAAAATGGAGACAGGTAATGTCATGGGTTAAAATGCAAACAGATGTTGTTAGCAACATACCTAAACCAGACTGCTGGACATACCTGAAATTAAATTGTTTTGTCAAGCCTATTTCTGAATTAATTTTCAATGTTGGCTTTGGAAGTGTTTGGTGAGTAGCAAAAAGCCAGCCTGGGTGCGGTGATGCCAGCCTGGCTGCCTGTCACCAGCCACACCTCCGGGAGACGAGCGTGCTCGGTATCCCTGCAGCCTCTACACTGCTGCTGCTGACAGCAGACTGACCTTTCTCAAAGATATTTCTATATTTCTCGATCCTGTTGTTATACCCATATCAGATTTTCACTGTATCTTTTAAACTATCACCAAATGGCTCTTTACATTAGCAGGGCCATTGTGCCCAGCCATGAACAAGGATAACAGGAATTTAACCAAAACTATAATTTAAAAACTAAACACAAAACAGGTTAAATAAAACCATTTCCAAAAATACTTCTCTCAGAACGGAGCACTTGTGAAATTTTATTGAAAGGAAGGGCAGGAACTGAGGTGGTGATGTTTAGATTATAAATCACCCAGCAGATGGAAAGGGGGTTTGGCTGGATCCATCCATGTTTCCAGCTCTTACACGCCTCACGCAGAAATGTTAAAGGGGACGTGAACCCTGACAGTGTATTTGCTAAGAGACTAAAGGTATGGTTAAAAAAGGAAAAAAAAAAATCACAGAATTTAATATATTCAAACCATATCCTGAATGATGATGTGTTCATGGGAATAAGACGAATGCAGAAACAAGACGGGCAGGTTACAGCTAAACGCAGCATGATCCACTGGAAAAAATATCATCGAATCTTCTGATGCTGGAGCAGACAAGGGCTCCACACCCATTCTGAGCTGGAACGAAGCAAAAGCTTTTGTGTTGCTAGTTAAACATGACCAATCTCTGCCCGCAGTGGAATGAAGACCTGAGGAGCTGATCACCAGGAAATTAATATCCGCAACGATGTGCCAAGACCTACGGTTCCTTGTTGTGGCTGTTTAGGCATATGGAGAATCTGTTCCCTTTCAGATTGGTAATAGAGCGGAACAAAATGCATTATTAAAGAGGTGCTGGCAGGAAAGGAAAGCTGCTTACGTGGAACCATAACTTCCCAATTTGGAATATTTTAATATGTCGCAGGTGACATGAGGTCGCTGTTTTATCAATAACCTCTTGAGTTGGTCATCTAGATAGCTGAAGTCAGAGTCAAACTCATGAGTCTGAAACTCACCATCACGCAAAAACTCAAGGGCAGAGAGCTGAGCATGTAACGCTGCTGCTTTCAGTGCTGCTTCAGCCTGGGTTCTTACCGTATGTGAACCACGGATACTGCTGAAGCAAAGACAGAAAATGAAAAGCTTAGAACAATGGTAAAAACTCCCTCGATGGCTGCGTCTTTGAGGAGAAGGTATGTTGTTTCAGCAGCGCTGCATGAATCATACTTAGCTGAAACTAGTGTGTAACGAAAGGGTAAGACAGATGTCCTGTTTTGGGTCAAAGCTATATTTTTACTGCCTTTCAGAATAGCTAAACCAGACCTGCAGGTATGGCCAGCTGAGGTTTTCCTGATCAATCATACCGGTGCTACATAGTACTCCTGGGTGGGCAGATCGGAGCTCTACATCCAGCTACAACTCACACGGAGCACTCCAGTAAATGTTGAGTTAATCAAAGCACATGCTGTTGGCAGAGCAAGATACACCTCCGTCTTGGATACTGAGTGGCTAGAATATGTATTTCAATAACACCAAATTTTCTGAGCCACACCTGACAGTGTGAAATGGCTGAGTGGCTGAAAGAAGGAGAATTAGCTAAATCCTTCGAAACCAAAACAATCATTAATCTTTCTCACTTCCTGCTTCAAGTTTGTCATATAAAAGAATGAAAACAATTAAATCTTACTTGCTTGTCTGGGGTTTTATGTGTATTTTCTCCTTCAAAACTTGCTGTTATGCATGTCTCTTCTAAAATGATACTGTCTATTAAAAATATTACAAAGCCTAGGGAAGCCTTTTGTTAAGATCATAGGAAAATTCTGTTCAAGTTTAGCTAAGTTCCATACTATCCATACTTGGGGAGTAAGACTAAGATTTTTACAGAAATATCACAAAGTTTGATACCAAATCTGTGTGAAAAGGTTTTTAATGTATTTTTCACTTTCCCCAAGAAATTCGGGAAACTCAGGGTCTTAATTATTAATGGATTTTATGTTCATGTTTGATTTCATATAAAGAAATTTTTGCTTTTAGAGCCTCTGAAAAAAATTCATCGCTGAGGTCCTGGACCATCTTTGCTGATTTTACATTAGTTGTGCCCATGCTAAAAGCAAGAACAAAAAAGGCACCTAAATTATCACAGACAAAGCCACTTAGATATTTAAATCTTAGAAGCTGTGTGACACATCAGGAGCCTCAGTTCCCAGTCCCTGGAGATCAGCGTGAATGAGAATTCAACCCTAGTCACTTCTGAAAATAATGTCATTTATTGCTAGAGGACGATCACAGGTGTGAGATGGTTGGGTTTGATTTTGTAATGACTTGGGGCCTGGAGAAAGAGGGAAAGCTTCAGCTTTCAGTATGAAGCTAATGTGTATTGTGTCTTTAAAACAAGAGGCTTAGCCCCTATTTTTTCAAGTTTTGTGGTTAGGATTTTTTTGATAGAAATATTCCTTTTATTCCCATTTGTCAATGGATGACTTGAACAATGCAGCACAGATTAAATATGTTGACAGCTAGATTAATTTCAGTATTTACCACCACAACCTGAGGATAAATCTTCTCCCTGCACCGTGGTGATCCTCAGTATCAAACTGCTGTTTCTGTGGTGTTCTTCCCCTTACGCAGCTCTCCCTCTCTACTTCTTTTGTTAACAGCAATCTAGAATAACTATTTTGTTTCATTTTCCAAATGATTTTTTGCCATGTGGTATTATATTTTGCTGGAAAGTGGCAAAACAGTGTAGGAAAAACTTGATAATGTTCTCATAACCTTAGGAGGTGACGCATTGCAATAAGCCTGAAGCTTTCAAGAGAGAAATTGCTGTTAGGCTAAATATATGCATTTGTTTTTCTGCTTTGACAGTAATATACGTACTTCTGCTTGAACCACCATATGAAGGTTTCATTGGCTCGGTGTTGAATATAGCAAGAAATCGCTTAGAAAGTGTTTTGCTTTACAAGGTGCTGTGAGTCAGCGGTAGACATTCTTTTGTGTGCATTTATTATTATTTAAATTTTGTCTACAAGCTGTTCATGAAGTTCCCCAAGTGGATAACATCTCAAGAAGAACGGGGACGTGAACTACAAATAAATCTGTGTTTCTGTCTCCTGTTGCAGTTACTGTAATAGGATACTGTTTGATAGTTAAGGCGAGAGAAGGTATCTCTCATTTTGTTATGTTCTGCTTTTGAAGAAAACTGAAATCTGTCATTCTTTCGATCAAAGAAAGCATAGCCCATGTTGCATTATAGTTTCACTGACGGGAAAAAGCTTGGTAGTTTACAAACGTATTTTGGATTATCCAGATAGACTGGGATTACAACTCCTTGCAACTCCTAGGCTTTATGGATCATTTTCCTCTAAAGAATTAAGCTGTGACATCAGGAAAAGCTCACAAAAGTATCTCTGTGCGTAAAATCAAGAAAGAACCGTGGAAAGAAATTCAGCAGCAAACAACCACCGAAAACTTGGTGAAAAATGGGAATGGATTAATTTGGACTCCTTGAAAATATAACTATTGCACTGGCATTTTTTTCAATTGAAGATTGAAAACTCTGATGTACTTTTCTTTTTATATATCAGCAGTATTTTCCACTCCTTTATTTCTCCTTTGTTTCTAAGAATGCTTAATTAGTGATATCTGCAGAAACATTACCAAACCCAGCCATTCTTTTGTCTTTTAAGATTTTTGCTACACCTAGACTAGCCAGAAGCACTTGGCATCCTGATTTTTAATCTCAAAGGCATTATTCAGGATTTCAGGGTTAGAAATTCCCATCACGCCTGTGACATTGCTTGATTTTCCTATGAACAAGCATGGCATGTATTGCACAAGTATTACTAGAGCCTTCAAAGCCTCAGCAGCGAGGAGTAAAGCTTGCCAGAAGTTTGTCTTGCATCGCCTCACTGTGGGGTAACCTAGATAGAAAGCGAAACAGCTGCAGCTGGATTTCTAGTACAGTTTAACAATGCCTGTGCAGGCTCTTCAGAACGTGTCCCACGCGCTTTGTTTGCCTCTTCCGTTCCCTTCTTGTTTTAAGCTGTTTTCATTTGTAAGCTCCCAAGGCCTAGATATGAAAACACAAATTTGTTGGCATCATCTTTCCCTCACTTTCACCAGTGTCCTCTTAGCCTGTCTGCTCTCTCCCACACCGACAATTCAGTTCCCACTTTTAACTCTTTTCTTCCTTTTTTCTTAGTGAAGTTCAGAGAAATGTTGTGAGCTGCTCTGTCTGTACTCCAAACCTGAGTCCAGGGTACAAGCAGGAGGCTCTACACATCCAGCTTCACATTCCGTCTTAGAGGAATAGGTAGCTAGACTCAGCTGTGTGAAAATATCCTCTCAAGATCAATTCGAAGTGAAACAAAAGCTCTCAGAGGGATGAATGGCATTATTCACACAGTGAGAGTCCCTGCGGATCTGTATATGCACCAAACTTCCCTCTTCTTGATCACTCAGCTTTCTCCCAGTGTTGAGCTGGTGCGTTCTCCAAACTGGCCTCTTCTCAGCTCTGCATCGCACCCGAAACACGCGTGCCTGCACCACGGCCGGGGTGCATCCGTCAAGGCATTGAGGTCCAGCTCAAATGTAAATGCACTGCTCCTTCTTCCAAAAAGAGTTTGTGAAACAAAAGCAAAAAAGTGAAGAAGCTGAATGTGCTAATAGGTAAACTTCTCCCATCTTTTCATGGAGCAATGCTGAATTGTTAGTCAATAAGAACAACTGGTCAATGAACAGCGATCAATAGCAATTTGAAGGGGCAATACAATATCAGATTTTCTATGGCTGATATCTGCACAATAAAAGGGTCTTTTAAATACTGTTTTCTTCAAAGAAAACTCTTTGGCAAGGAAATACGGAACTCCTAAGCTTGAATACATTTTAAAATATGTATGTTGATTGCATAACTTAAAACAGGAGACTAAAAACCTTTCGTTATTATGAATTTATGCACTGAGAGTGCACTACCAACAGTATCACCACTGCACTATTTATTGCCAACATAACACTTTCATTTCCTTTTGACTTTTCTTGCAATCAAGCTAATATTTTTGCTGCTTGATGCGCAGCAATGTTGTTCAGAGACTTGTTTTCTGTGATTGCTTTCAGTCCCCATTTACAGAAAATTTGGGGAAGTACAGAACACACAATGACACCACTCTGATACAATTGATGATAAACTTCCCTCTGATTAGCCTCACAGTCAAATAAAAGTACAATCCTTCCTCCTAGGGAAACGCCTCTAGACTACAATTGACAACAGCCATTTGGGGCCGGGGAATTGCTGCGAAGAGTGAGACCTGGGTTATTTCTGCACAGCAGCTATCACCAATGAAAGCAGATGAGCAGGAAATTGTTCTCACAAAGTGGCCTTTTGCAAGCGCCGGTCAGAGGGTGTCATGTCATCCTTTCGGTGCCCAAGCCGGGCAAGCCTTGACAGAGCATGAGGGGCCTGCCTGATGAGATCCAAATTGGTGGTAACCTACACAACAATGGCATTCAGAGGAAGACCATGACACAGAAAGACATCACTGGAGCAAGAGAGCAGGGGGGTGCCCACACCTGAATTCAAAAAATCCAGGCTGTCACCCAGCACCCAGAGTCACCTTGGTTAAGCCAGGCACCCTGACATCAGGCTCCCACTCAAGCTATTCCGCCACGGTGGAAAAAAGAGTGCGCTGCGTCAGAAAGGTGTCTTTCTGCGGTGAAACACTTCGCTGTGAGCTGCACCATGGCTCCTATTTTCACTGGATGAAGCCGTTAAATACGTGTCCTTCCTGCAGCAAATCATACCAGCCTCAGAACTAGGTGGGCAGGGGAAATGTTGCCATTATTGATCAGTAAGAAAAATTGTTATATCTGGGCCACTATTCCAGAAGACAGCAATTATCAAGATGGGGTTTTTTTTGGTAAGCATGGGGCTTTTAGGGTATTTATAAAAATTTACACTTTGTGTATTTCCTGATTTCTTATTTTTACAGTTGCTTGAAAATTTACTTTTAGAAAGCAGACCTACTTCTAAACTTGAGCTAAAATTCAGCAGAATTATGAAGCTCTGAAGAGGAAAGGGAGTATCTCTTACTGCTGGGGCAGTTTTTCACAGAGTTTGCTTTAGTGAAATGCTTACACTCTGGCTTCTGAACACTGAATAAAAATGGTAACAGTTCTTCATACTCTGTGATTCTTACTTTATTGACACTTTAAGTGGCAGGATGGGGCTTTTTTTTAAAAATTTTTTAACACAAACTGGGGAGCTCCCAGCTCCTCAAAACACTTTGATTTAAAAACAAAAACAAAACAAAACAAAACAAAACAAAACAAAACAAAACAAAAACCAAACCTCTTCTATTTGCCTCCTGAGGTGTGACACTTTGGGAAAAATTTGTATATATTTGTAAACCTGGTTTTCTCGGTTTTCTCTGCTAGATCTTTCTACATGACAGTTAAGTAAATATCTCTTTTTTTACAGCCTACTGTTATTTCCAAAACTTCACGGTATAAATACAATCCTTATTATGTACCGATTTTAACAGTAGTTTTCTAGTCCCAGCCATAACCATTTTTTTCCTCTTTATGAGTCACTGCCTTGTAAAGTTACCGTTTTCCTGGTGGTAAAACAAATGAAAGTGCAACATTTACACAAGTCATGTGTCGGCAGTGGAGGCTGCAGCGCTCTTCAGAATGACGAGGAAAGGACTAGCCTGTGCCACGCCGAGCATCATCTG
>WKFP01015240.1:393807-437837 GCA_011057875.1 Pterocles orientalis | reverse complement strand
TCGCTGGCCGCTTTGGTTAATGTCCGCCATGTTTGCCATGGCGCAGGGAGCGGATCGAGCGAGCCCGGCGCGGATCTAGGGCTTCAGGGCGTGCGCTGTGAGCTACGGGCGGCCCCGCGGAGAGCTGTTCCGGGGCGGCGGGACCCTCCATGGTGGTGCGGGCAGGGTGCGGGAGCGGCTGGAAGGCGGCGGCGAGGCCGCACTGAAGGCCCCCCCGCCCGCCCGGCCCCGGGGTGTTATTGTGAGGGGGAGACAATGAGCAAACTCTCCTTCCGAGCCCGGGCGCTAGACGCCGCCAAACCGCTGCCCATCTACCGCGGCAAGGACATGCCCGACCTCAACGACTGCGTCTCTATCAACCGGGCTGTGCCGCAGATGCCCACGGGGATGGAGAAAGAGGAGGAATCGGTAAGGGAGCCGCGCAGGGGGGGCACCATTGTTTATCAGACACCCCCCTCCCCTCACGGGAAATAGGCCATTGGCATTCACCAAGCGCACTACGCACGCTCCCCACCGCAGCGCTGTACGGTTCTTATGGGGCCCTGCGCAAACAGCGCAGCGTAAACTGCTGTCCGACGCCGTAAGCGGGCCCTGCTCCGCCATCTTCTTTGCGTCCCGACTCGCGAGTGTTTTGATTAGTGGCGGTGGCGGAGGGAAGGAGGGGGGGGGAAGGCCTTTACGCTAACGTAAGAAGGAGGAAGGCGCAAGCTGCATCTCTGAATGAGCGAGCGGGCGCTGCGGCCGCACTTAGCGTAGCGTGCCTTTGCTGCTGTCGCTGTTGCCGCCGCTTCCCTTGTGCGTGGGGCGCGGGAGCGGGAGGGCCCGGGGCGGCGGCGGCGGCCTGGCGGGCGGGGAGCGGAGGAAACAGCGGGACGCTTCCTCACTACAGATTGTCCCCATGTGTGCTGACAGGGTAGGGGACAGGGAGCTTTTTGGCTGCCGCAGGAGGGATTCTCGGTAGTTGTAAGGAGCGTGTGTCCTGCTCGTACTTTTCAAAAGCGATGTTTTGCGCTGTGTGATGCGCATCGAGTGTCAGCCGGACACGTTGCGTGAAGTGTTGGGTTTGTAAGAGTTTAGGTGGTTTGTAAATAAAGCAGCAAGTGTTAAAAATGGGATGTTTGTTCTTATTGTGGTGTTACGGGGGGGAAAAAAAGCTTTTGTCCACTCCAGCAAGGATAATTTTCAGGGGTTTTTGACAAGCAGGAGGACAGCACGGCTTTGGAAATGCTTGTCCCCGGTTCTGGTGTTGTTTGAATGTACTGGGTTGTCTTACTGATTTTTTAAATGTCAACTCTTGTGTTCCTTAGAGTTGTATAAAGCTCAGATACAGGCTGTCACCGAATGTGTCTGTGCTTGCATGCAGAGCCGATAGTAAGTGCACCCTCAAGAATTTCTTCAATGAATCCGTGTCTCCGCCTCGGCCAAGCCTCTATGCCTGTGGATTGGCTTCTCAGAGGCTACAGCTGTCAAAGGAGGCTCCGTGCCTCTCTCATTGGTTTTCTCCCTTGATATTAAAAGGAATCCTCTGTCTTACGCTTGTGTTTTGTTGCTTTTTTTTTTTTAAATTACCCCCTTGTTTTACAAGGTGTAATATACTGTGAGCAAAACTTCCAGTATATCCTAAAGAGTAAATTTCTACCGGAATCTGGGAACGTATGTAAAAGGAACAACAGCATGGTACTAACGAAGCAATATTGGAGGGTAATTTATTTTTCTCGGTCTTTGAAGTCTACCTTGCAGTGCTGTGTTTGTTTATAAAATATGGCTTATTTTTCAAAATTATTGTTATTTTGTTAAATCATGTTTTAAATAAACTTGTTGATGGAAAATTGCAGGAGGAGTTCAAGGAAATGAGCTGCTTGTGGACTGCGTAAATAATATGAAGAAAATTAGATTTATACTTCAGTAAAACGGCTTTGGTGTTGTACTAAAAAGTTGCTTTTCTGTAAGAATGAGGTGTATTTTCTCTGCGCTGAAATGTGGCCATATTTGATGTACTGTGTAATACTCTCAAAATGAAGTGGTCATTGAAGGAATATATAAACACAGACACATCAGCCAGACAGAATTATAAACTGTACTATTATAGATTGTTCGGGTATTGCTGTCTAGTGACAGTTTCATTCATGCAGTAGCCCTTTTCCAAGTGTTGCACAAATAGTTCTTTAGTGTAAATTTTTGTGGTGGCGGTATGTAAAGCCCTTCTAGGAAAGGCTGTCGTAGATGACAGTAGTTAAATATTTGAGAAATGTTTTAAACAGTTTTTATTCATAGCAAATATTGCTATGATCAGTTTGGTGTATTTTGAAAGGGACTTTTTGGGAGGGGGAGAGATCCACATAGTTGTTTCTGACATCTCAATTACTTGAGTGTCTCAAGGCCTTTTTTTAGCCCGGACTTTTGCCAGGAGTGCATCTTGTGAAAGGTGTTTGAACCATCAGGGTAGCTGAGGATTGACGTTTGCTGTACGTACAAACACACAAAGCTCATGCTGCGCTGCTTCCCTTGCTGTGCCACCCTGCGTGAAGCCTCGGTGAAATCAGAAAGCTCTTGTACTACAGTGTTTCATGGGGTTAAATATCATCTTCCACATCTGACTTTCACTGCAAATAACTATGTATTTACGGATTTGCAAGGTTTAAAATGGTTAAGATTGGCATGTCTGTCTGACCTGTTCTTTACAACCTAGTCCTGCTAGTACAGGCATGTGATTTGATTTGTTCATTATTGATATTTTGTATATACAGAAATGCAGCTTTTGGTCCATTTGTTTTTAATGTGGTGTTATGTTCCTTTTTTTTTTAAATTTTTTATTAACTAGTACTATTATTTGGAATGTAGGCTTAAAGCCCCGGGAGTGGGCTTAATGGTTATCAGTCATTTCTATTATTATTATCAAAGTTACTTAGACTGTGTGCTAAAATGTCATACAGTCACTGTAGTCCCAGAGTAGGCAGCACCACACACTGCTGGTCATTCTGCTATAAAAAACTGTACTGCCCAGCTTGTCAGTGTGAGCATCTTTATTTCACTTTTCATTTCATCTTGATGAATATTCTGGACCTATTTCTATTTAAGTATCTTAGAGATTTATATCCACTTGCAGCGTTTTACAAATCAGCAGCTCATTTCTCTTGCTTGGAGATTCCAGCTGTGAAAGAATTAGGCTTCTGGTCTGTAGCATGTTTATGTTAGCAAGTGTTTATAATTCACCCTAAATTAAACCTGAGGAAGAAAATTGTGTGGGTTGGTTTTGTGTGTGTTGTTTTTGTTTGGTTGGGGTTTTTTTGTTTTTGTTTTTTACATCGTGTGAGAGAGGTTACTATTAAGCACAAAGCAGGAAGATGTCCTTTTGTGAGCTTGGAAAACAGAGCAGAAATACTTCATGTTGTTGTTTTTTCTGATGAGTAAGAGTTGTATTTCATAATGCTAATGAGTTGTTTTGACTAGAAGGGGAGAAAGTTGCAGAACAGATAAGCCCTGGTTTTGTTTCTTATCACATAACTACGTGTTTTGCATTTGAATAATATTACTGGAGATTGCTGAGTTGCACATCGTGGGGAAAAAGTAATGCTTAATAATGAGGCAAATTCAGGCTGAAGGCTTTTGGAGGTAAATTTGTTTGAGTTGTTAGGGACACTAAAAACTAAAAGCATGGTGATACCTAGATTGCCTGGGCAAAGCTATCTGAACATTCATCTCAAAATTCTCCTTTGAACGTGCATTCATTTACAGTTAAGTTTGACATCCCATGACAAGGCTATGGTTACGGAGAAAAAAGTGCATGAATAGCAAGTTAAGGACATGGTTTAATGTTATTAAAATGCTGACAGAGTACGGATGAGAAGTGACTGCCATTCTCAGTCCGTGAGTGATCACCTCAGGATGATCTTTGACTGATCGTTAAATATAATGTTCAATTTTGAGTATTTTGACAGTCTGGAAGTAGTCAACTTGAAGGAATCCTTTCTTGCTTTCTCTTCTGTTTATACTCTCTCCTAGTCTGTTGTAACACCGGGAACTTGAAGTGTTTGTCATCTGTCTTTCAAGGCATCCTGATGATGCTAGTGATGCTTCTGAGGCAGCACATTCATTCGCCTTTTAAAGCGGGAAGCCTTAACTTTGCACGAGTCATATAGGTTTTTGTTTGGATATTTTTGCTGATATGGTGTAACATAATAAATATTTTTGCTAATACAATGAACTGAGAGAGTTCAGCCAGGAGGGCTTTGAAATATGTGCATGCACACATGAGATCGTTAATCTAATGGTGATACTTACTTGCTTTTTAAAAACAGTTTGTTATGACTTAGTCCTGCATTCACATTTGCTTGCACGTATTCTTATACCTAAACTTAATTTTTGTGATTTCTAAGATCAGATAACAGTCACTTCTTATCTTTTCTTGGAGGGTCTTCATCCTGCATGTGTGAGCATAAGCACATTGGTATTGGTGGGGAGTTAGGGGTGTTCTGCTTTTACCCCTTTCTCTGTTGCTGAAGTGGTACGTGTTTTAGAGATTATGCATTTTTTTGTACATTGCATTATTAGCTGATACAGTCATGTATTTTTAAAGAAGATGAATGGACATGTTCACATCCTATGGCTAATTGTCAACATAAAGGCTAGTAGTCTTATTTGACATGTATTCTATACACTGGAACTTTTTGGGGTGCATCCATGCTAACAGCTTGCTTTCTGCAATGAGATCAAGAGTTGGGAGTTCAGGGCTCAAGTCTCCCCCTTGCACTCCAGAGACACTTTCACATCTCTATTGGGAAGAAAAGTCTTTAAAGGCTGATTTTGTATATGGAAATGCTAGATATTTGCTTTCATAGCATGAATAAATTTTTTGCTTTTAATCCTAACCTAGCAATAATTATTTATACTAAATTATAATTGTTAACTGATAGGTATTTAAAACAATTAACTTAAATTTTATGACTATGATGGTATTTTCTTTTGGAGAGAAATGAAGTTGTGTTATTAGTTGGGCTGTTGACATCCGTGATTTCTAGGAAGATGCTTAAATGAATGCAGTCAAATATTACAGACTCGCATAGAAAGTATAAAGTAGAAAAGAAGAAGGAAAGTCAGGTTTGGGTTTAAAAAACATGAATGTACGTAACTGACTCCGCATGTGAACAGAACCTATTCTAATTTGAGATTTGTATGTCAGATGTGCATTTGTAACCTGTGGTTGAACTCTCTAAGTTCCTTACAAATAAGGGGCTTTGTAAAATGAAGAAGCAGCCAGGGCACCACTGTGTAAAATAGGTCAACAGCAGGTAACTTCAGTTCAAACCATGCAAATATTCTGTAAAACAAAAGTCCCTCAAAGACACTTTGAAACTCTAAGTAAGAAACTCAGAAGATTGTGCTTCCATGCAAAACTAAGTGGAATAAAGACAGCAGACTTCCTTTAGGAAAGAAATGGGGTTGGTTTGATTAGAGTCAACAGTCTTATGTGCTGGGGAAATGTAATTCCCAGTAGAAGTTTGTTTCTCAGTTTGAGTTCAGCACCTTTATTTATTTACTTACTTGGGGTATGTTTGGAGTCTGCTGGGATTACTGGAGTATGTTGAGTAGCAGGTAGCATAACTGTGTTGTAATCTGTATTAATTGAATTGGAAACTTCAGTTCTGTTGGAGACCTCTTCCCCTGCCTTCAAGTCCTGTGTTTTTCTGCCTCCCTGTGAGGCCCATTGCATCATGCAGCGATGTTCCTCACAAGTGCGTATTTCAACTCAGTTTATCACATTAACACCTATCAGCTAACCTGCAACAGCTGCTTGTGAGTACAGGCTTAGCCTGCCACAAATGTCAAGTAATTGATCTTGGAGTGTGCTTTTAAGGTAGGGCTGAGCCAGAGTAACTGTGGTGTGCAGCTGGTAGGATGCTCTGCTTTTTGGGCTACTGAGGCTCACCAGACTCCATAATGGGAAGTGAAACCACGTAGAAGTTGAGCATCCTGTACTTTCAGGAGAAGTGGGGATAGAAGGCTTGCGAATGGAGAAGTATGAGACTGCAACGCTTTTGGTGTCATCCTGAGGTTAGATGGGTTCAGCCCTATCTTAAAACCACGCTCTCAATTTAGATAAAGTTGCATTTTTGCTGCAGGCTACAGTCCATATTCATGGGGTCAGTTAACAGCAGTCCATTAAATCTGTCCTGACTTGTTTGGGTGCCTGAGTCCCCAGCAGAGAACAATGCTATCTGCCTGGCCATTCATTGACAGTCACACCTCCATTCATTATGCGGGAACTTTCCCTTATAGCTAGGTTTCCTCAGGATGAGGTGTCATTCCATGATGAAAGCTAGGGAGAAGGTTTTGAAATCTGCCTCTCTGTCACTCAGCCCTGGAATGTCTCAAATGTAGGTAGCAGTTTTTCCTTTTCCTGCAATTTAAGAAAACCTCAGAAAGAAATACCTCGGGCCGCTTCAGTTGTGCTTTGAACTACATGGTGCCAGATTTCATACTGCTCCTGCTTGGCAAAATTGAGCGGTAGTCAGCTTTGTACGGTTTCTGTGTTGATTGAGATCACTTGGGGTGTCCTATTTGAATAATTTAGATCAACAGACATTAAATCTGCTTATATTAATCTTGGGTTTAATTATTTTTCATAAGAAAGATCATTTTGATTGGTGCTAGACATTCAAAAGATGATTTGTAATTTATTTTGCCAACAAAGCTAACAAATAATGCCTTGTTTGTACTTATTTGAACAGTTATGCCGTAGCATATTTATCATTCTAACTGTTCAACTTTTTAAAAGATAAATAACACTTTTAATATTTACATAAGCCAAGTTCCAGTTAGACCTTAGATGTTGCAGAAGCCATTGGTGGTGAAGATCAATTGTAGATCTGAAATTTCTGTAACGAGTAGAGAAGAAATGAACCGGATCCGAATTACTGTGTATGAAAAGGAGTAAGAAGTAGAGAAAATAATTTTATTATAATAAGTTATATCCATATAGGCTTTCATAATTTTGTGTTTAATGTTGACTAGTCCTGAGTAAAAGAAAAAAGTATTTTGCAATAAACTATTTTAAAGGTTTGATTTTTAATCCATTTTGCAAATTCCTACTTGTTAATATAGAATAATCACCAGGTAGTGTGACTGAAGGTGTTGGGTTTAAATACTGTCCCTGTTTGTAACAGAAGTGCTCTCAATATAAGGGAGCAGAAGTCTGCAGAAGAAAAAAAAAATAAATCTAATTCACTTTGGTGCAATTTTAATTGTGATTAGTACATTTACACCAATAAAATGCATAATCCTTTAAGGTAAAAGGAGAGATTACCACACCTGATTCTCATTTTTTTAAAAAAAAAAAAACAGCTTATTTTTTCAGACATAAACCAACAAGGAAATGCTTAGAGTAAGAATTTCTGACTTCTTTAGGTACAAGTATGCCTTTGGTCTGTTATTATTTTAAATGCTGACTTCAGAGTGGAAAGAGTAGGTGAGCTGATACCAGAGCTGTATCCTCCAAATAAATTACTGGGCAGAGAAAAATGCCCATTTCCCACGGATAAATGTGTGAGGACAGAACGGGCTTGCTTTTGTCTAATAGACTTATTCCTCTTGTCTTTGAAGTTTGGTGTGCTCAACACCTCACCAATATGTCTATCTCAGAGTTTTTCTCCGAGTTATTTTCTCATGTTTTTGTCAAATTGCGAGAAGTTAAGGCTTGCACAGCTTGCCTTGTGAGATGGTTCTGCAGTTCGTTAGATGTCAGTTTTCCATATCAATAAAACACTGTTTTTTTCCATTTTATCTTATGTCCTCTGTGGCAGACAAAGTTAATTCATGTACATATAAATTCTTAACCATCATATGTATAAATGTTTCCTGCCTCCTTTTCCCTAGTTGTTTTCTGGTGTTTATATTTTAATTTATAATTTGGTTTTCTTGGCTTTCTACCATTTTTATGGCTGCAACTCACACTTTTTATCTGAGTTGCATAACAAAAACTATTTTGATTTTAAAGCATCCTGGTAATGTCCAATTCCCCTGTGCTAAACTTAGATATAAACAAAGTACTGGATCCAGTGGTACCCAATGACTAGATAAGTAAGATAGAGACTGTTGTTACAGAAAGTTAAAAAATAATAATATATGTGTTTCTTGAGTTAAAAAATTCCATGTTTGAGTTAACATGGAATTTCGTAGTTAGTTTTATAGTAGTTTTAATTCCTACCAATTATTCTGTGCGCACTTGTGTGTTAATTTTTTTTAAACTTTTTTCTAAGTTGTCCTTACTTTAGAATCAATCTGCTATCTGCTATTTTATTATAATATGGTGGATTTCTGTTTTGTTCATGAGGTCTGTCTGGCACTCCAGGTTTCATTGCTTTGGTGAGAACACTTGTTTTAAAAATTGTAAAATATGAATTCCTTCCTATTGATGTGTTTACCTCAGTTAAATAAAAATCCATAGTTAGAACTTTGTATCTTCTGGAAATAAAATGTTACACAAGATAGAAGGTTAAGCGCGTAGTGCAGTGAGAGAGGGAGAGGTATTGTAAGCAGCTTGTGCTTGAATGTGGAAGTTATACCTGAAGCTTTCCAGGAAATTGCCTTGCTGCTGAAGATTAAATTAACGGGCTCATTTGGTACCTAAACTCTTGTGAACTTCAGTGCTAAGGCAGTACGTTCTGCTTTGACCACAGGGACTTATTTTTAGTGCGTGTCTTTCATTTAAGCAGCCATGTGTGTTCTCACCTCTTGATCTCTGCATCAAGTTGGATCCAACCAGCCTTTAGGCTTCTGGTAGGCACAGTAAGACGAGACCCCGCTTAACCTGTGTGGCACGAGAGAGAACTGATGTTTCGAAAGACCAGTTGAAGGTAACATGGTTTCTTTGCTAACAAATGTCATAGAGCAAGTAGCCACAGACTCCTGAGCCGCAAGAGGCTCTGGAGTAGCTTCAAGCGAGGTTTCTGTGCTGGGACCAGCAGCACGCGTGCTGTTAGGAAGTTGTTGGGTGATGCAGATCTCCAGTCGTGGGACGGAGTGAGGCAGCAGCCGCCACGGCGCTGCCTTTCCCAGGTCCTTGTGGCCTCCCAGCAGGGCGAGCGATCCCATGGGGAGCTGTTATTAGCTTCTCTTGGAGAATTTCCAGTCTTCCCTCCTAGTGACTCTTACTCCTCTGCGAGGAGCGCAGTTTTGTGACTCATGGTCACATGAAGGTTTTGATGCGTGGAGCCAGAAATTAAACTGCCTTCAGATTCTGTGTGTACGACTGTATTTACAAAGGGGAAAACTAGTTGTGGAATCTCAGCTGTTTTAAAAATACATTGTGGAGTTAATTACATGAAAAATACGAGAGAATGTTTATATGTATAGGTGTAGATCTTTCCATCCCTGTTTGTCTGACTTGGGACAATCGAGTTATGCTAATTGGAGGAAATTGCAAAGAAAATAAAAAGGAATTCCTTAGATGCAGTTTGTTAACAGTCTGCTCTGTTTAAGGTTGCATTTGTTGTGCGGAGAATGATACAAGTATATCCCAAGGAGCTAGATGAAGACTTCTTTCTGTCTCTTTTGGCTAAATGTTGCAGTACTTGTAGTAATTTTCTCTTAAGGTCATGCAAAGGCATCTGGGGGGGAAAAAGCTCCTGCTTTTCAGGAAACATAAGTTTCTCAGAAAGTACCCTACTTATCCTTTCCAAAATGAATTTTTAATATTTTAATTCATTGTTGTAACAATAGTGCTGGTTTTAATAACTTATACTCAAGTTTTGGCAGACTAGAAACTTGTATAATTAAATGTAGCTTTAAAAGATAGTGCTGCAGGGTTTTTTGGTGTTTCATAAACAGTGACAATTTTGTCTCAATGATCATAAATAGCAAACCACCATTATTTATGGGAATGAGAGATTGCTCATGTTCTCGTACCTTGCTGCTGCCTCACTCAGTAGGGTACATTTGGGTTGTCTCACAGTTGTTTCGTGTCTGTTATTACATAGGGTGATTGAAATTGCCTTGCTTGCTTTTTCTGCATTAAACTAGAGATTGTTATTTTGGGTTTTTTTTTGTGCTGCGAGGTTGACTAAGGAAACACAAAAAGGATTATGATTATTCTCTGGTCATCTTCCTCTACACTTCCACCAGTGTCTCACAGGCTGATTTCCATCCTCATTTTTTAGCTTGCCTCTAGTTGCTTTGTAGTGCCTAAATTGCCTTTAGTCAGACTGACAGAGAGGAAATGAAGGATTTTTTTGGCATTTTTTTTAGTCCAAATTTTATTCATTTAGTACGCAGTGCCTATGTAGACCTAAGTATCCAGACATGAAGCATCATCCGAGGATGCTGGGCTCAGTTAAGTGTTCTTGGTGGCCCTCCTGTTGAATGGTTTCAGCCTGACAGCATTCCTGAGATAACATTCAGGGGATGTATCTATAATCAGATGATTTGTGTGTAAACTGTTCACAGAATGGCTTGTCTTTCGGTTTTCAGATGGCACTAGCCTTGTTTTGTGAAAGCACAGTTGTTCAAGAACTGGAAAAGGGAAGAAAGTGACAGAAAAGTGTGGTGGTGTGGGGGGTTTTTTCTGTTGTCATAATAGTTCTACTTTAGCTAAATAATAAAAAATCTTACCCATTCCAGGGACTTCTGTGAGTTTTTATGATGGAGTAGGGCAGTTTGATTCACTTCGTCGCTGCCTCCTTCATGGAGTTGTCTGTAACAGCCTACCATGAGTGCTTTTTTTTGGCCTGTAGTCATCATTTGTCACTACAGAAGGCAAGTGTGCGGCAAGTGGTTCTTGTGATTATTTAAAAAAAAAAAGGCGGGGCAGGAGGTATCGTATTGGAAAAATGTGATATGGCCAAAAGTGAAACTGAGAAGTGGTCCCATGAGCCCTTTCCCCTTGTAAGGAGGGTCTTACACCGTACCTTTTCCTGTTTTTTTGTGGTCTTTCTTGAGCTTCCTTCCACTGAGAGTCAGAAACCCCTTTGGGAAACCAAGAGGAGTTTCAGTCCTATAAAGCAGCTTTGCTTTGGGTGCATTGGTTTGAACTCTGCTTGTGAATCTTTGCTGTTTGCCCAGCTCTGCGTTACTTCATAACTAATCAAACCTTTTAAGAGGGCACGATGTAGCAAAATAAATTGGAAATGAAGCACTGAGTATCTCCTAAGACACTCATTGCTGTCTCAAGGCTGGAAATTGCTGTGGAGCACAGACAGGTTTCCTGATCTGTATATGACTCCTTATTTCAGTTAACTGTGTTCCCTCCCAGGGCAGAGGGAGGGGAAAAAAGGAGAACAGTCTGTAAGAATCTTCATTTTCTTTCCTTCCCCATCTTAGGTTTTTCAGGTGCTTAGATCCACCTGTTTACATTAGAGCCAGAAGTCAATCCTACATCAGATAATTGGTCGTAATTTCGTTTATAGTAAGTTGACATGTCCAGGAGTCTCTTTTTAATGATTAAAAAATCTGTGTCAGTAAGCTACTAACAGCTCAAGAAAAACTTCATACGGTTGTTGTGGAGAAAAATTAATCCTTCTTGACAGGAAATATCGATCTCTTTCTGCACTGAGAATAAATGTTAATTGGCCATGTTATTGCTGGCAGTTAAGGACTGAAAGGGTTAACCACAAAAGAAAACAAAAGGTGGTGCTTGGTTTTATACTTTTGGCTTGGAGATCTTTATTAAAAAAACAGAAATCTTTACTAAAAAAATTGGGGGGGGTGTACAAAGGGAGTGGGTAAGGCTGTGGCTTTAGAAGGGGAAGAGGCTTTTGATCAAAGTAGCTTTTGAGCTTTATGACACTTTTCTCTAAGTGTTACAACAGGTGTTACTAGCTGTGGTTGAGACTTTGCAAGATGAGTCTGCACACCTGTACTTTTTGTTTCTGTATCTGCCTATTAAATATAAAAATGTCAACGAATAAGTGTTTCCTAATTCAGATATAGCAAATAGAATCTCTAGGCTTCAGTAAGTTTTCCTTGATTGCAGTGCTTCAGTTCTGTTCTTGGTTGCAGGTAGATTGGAAGGCTGACCTAGAAATAGCTTATTTTGAGTAGGTACTGTTAATAAATGTACTTTTCCATGATATGTAGATATTAGGAAGTGAATAGAAGAAGTGAAATAGCCTTTTAAAGAACTGTAGCATCATTTGTGTGGTATATTTTTAAGGAATGAAGAAGGGAACAGGTACATTTAGTTCTCATGCTGCTTGTTCTAGGGTGTTTGTATGCTGTGTGGAATTGCTCACTGCAGTTTCAGAATCAGATCAGCTTTTCAGTGTGATGATGGTAATCAACATAGGCATCTCCAAACGTGCTTATCCAAAAAACTCGCACAGTTTCTTAATGATAAACACTTTCAGAGAGAGTACTATGGGGACGGCAACAGGGAGCCTAAAGGATAAGGAAAAACACAAGCTTGTCTGTAGGATCCAAGCGCTCTGTTTTGAAGGAGCAGAGTAAAAGGGTTGGGTAAATGTGGTTCTGGTGGGTAAAATTAATCTTCAGTATCTGTCACTGTTTCCCTTAAAGCTTAACAAAAATAATCTTTAGGAGAATGCTACCTGTTGACTTATTACTGTTATTGAACTTTTTTTCATAGTGAAGAAACTTCCAAATAGCAAGTTCAGAAAGATCAGGAAACCCGTGGTATTTCAGGGCTGGAGGGTCATGGCAGTGAAGGCACCTTGCTCTGATTTGGACTTCAAGCCTGGTTCTGAATGTGTACAACTGAAGCATTTTGAGGTACCACTGTTGTAGAGGTTTTTTTTGTTTTCTCCTCTGAGGAAAAATAAAAGCAAGGATTGCAGTGTCTCGGTATGTGTTCAGAGGAGTGATTTCAGGTCTTGATCTGGACTGTGAGTGGCTGTCAAGTCATTTGGACTGGAGTTTCAAAGGTGCTGGTGTGAGACTTGCAGGTGCAGCAGACTCTTGTGCCACTCGACATGGAACGGGTGGATTCGTGCTGGCAGGACAGGCTGTCTGCACCAAGAAAATAATATTATGGACTATATAAAGCCAGTGACTTCAGCAATTTGCTGTAAACTGTTGGCAGCATGGTTATTGTACAGTTGAAGGTACCTGCATGGCTGAAGTGCGTCTAAAGACATGAACCTTTCACTTGGAGAACAATTTTGTTTTCATATGTAAATATGCTAAAGCAGCAGTACTGCATATGCTAAACACTTAGATATTTCTAATTCTCTTATGCTGTTAGTTGAGGAAATGGGACTATCTCAGCTGTATTTGTTTGACACTTTTAGTCATACTAGTGAGAAAAGTTTGGATGTGCGTTTTAAAGAAGTAGTGGGTAATAACTCTTTGACAGGTTCTCCACTTTATTCCCATGGCAGCATGTTCTGTTTGCTATCATCACTGTTTCCTCTAACGTTTAGTTGTTTTGTGTGAGGTCTTTTTATTTCCTCTACTTCAGAATGAAGTACGAGTTAAAATATGGTGTCTGTCTTTCAAAACCATAAGGTGAAAAATAGACAAAAAGGTGTATTGGTATACCAGTTATTAAATCTATCTTTAAAAATGCTTTTTCAGTTTAGTAAAGCCATTTAGTAGACAAACTTTTGTATGAAAGTCTTCAGAGTTTGTTTAAACGGAACTATTTCAGGAGTTTAAAATTTGTGTTTTCCTTAACTTCATGTTCAGCAGAAAGATTTGCCTCCTCCCCCATTTAAAAATGACAGAGCTTATCTGTCTCTTTTCAAGCTCTGCTGTTTGAGTGACAGTCATACTGTTCAGGCTTTTCTGTTGGAAAGCGGTGTTATGCTTGAAGGCTTTTTATAGTAAAGTGAGTACTGACACCTATTGTCAGATTTTCCTTGGGAACTCTGTATGCTTACTAGCAGTGTTACGAAAAGCGAGATCTGAATTACTCATCTGCAGTGTTTAATGGGCTGTGGAGCCAAAAGATGTTTTGAATTCCGGTTGCTGTGTGTCCTCCTTCACTACTTTGTCTGGTAATTAAACCTTGTTTACCCATTTATTAATTAGGCCACTGTGGACTAGTGTGGCTTCTGTGACTTGCTTAATCGTGTTTTAGAAGAGTGTCTGGGTTTGTTTTAGTTTGGGGGTGTGGTGGGGAACTGTAACTTGGTTGGCTGCGTGAGGAATGCATCCTCAGCAGATTTGTCGATGATCTTGCATTAGGAGCAGTGGTTGGCTTGCCAACAGTGGAGAATCCATCTTTGTAGATGCTGAGAAACTTGAGGACTGGCCCAGCTGAAACTTTGTGAAGTTGAGTTAGGAGAAGTCCACAACTTCGGTACCTGTGGCAGAATAATAACGCTGTACATCGATATGGGCAGGGAACTGCCTGGCTGATGGGCAGCACTGCTGGAGACCGGCGATGGGCCAGCGGTGCATGCACGCTGTGTGACGGAGGCATGGTGTAGAGTGGGCTATGTTAGGAGGAGTGTGGCTACCAGGTGGGGAAGTTATGTTCCTTCAGTTGTCAGTGGCGAGGCTGCTCTTGGAATGTTCTTTCCTGTTACTCTGCTTTCCGCAGATTTCTCAAAGATGTTGAGAAGCTGGAAGGTAATCTGTCAGTGGGCTGCCGGAGTGGCTAAAGCTTAGCCCGTGGCTACTCAGAGGAGGTGGTGAGGGAACTGCTCTTGTTACTTCTGACAAAAGAGGGTTAGAACCTCACTGAAACAAGTTACTTGGAGGGGCTGTGGAAACTGGAAGTCTTCAGAACTTGAAAACGTTATGGCTGAGTTATATAGTGTTGGAGATAATAGTCTTCAAGTAGGAGTTGGACGGATAACCTCCACAAGTCCTTCCTGACACCATTTCTGTGGTATTCCTCTCTACAGTGCGGTTAACTGTTAGGAGACAACTTTAGGGACATCAGTTGAAAGCAACACAGCAATGAAACAAATTTTATTTTAGTTGAATTACCTACTCAGTGCTGTGGAGCCCTCCAAGACACATTTTAATGCTGGAGTGACAGATTTACTCGGCGTGTTGTAACTCGGGCAGATCACACAGATATTTGACTGTGTGCTTCTCTTAATTCTAATAGCATTCACTTGGGAGCCTGATCGTTGGATTTAATGTTGCTTCATCTGCTACAGGAGATTCCCAAAGCTGATTTTCCAGTCACTGATTTGTTACATTCTAATTTTGCAGAAATTGCATTATTTGCGTTTCTGCAAGATCTTAATATTTGAGAGGGTGTAACTTATTAAATATCACTTATATGTTTTTAAAGGTTTGCTTTCATTCACTGCCCTATTTAAAAATAATGTTCTGTAGGGTTAGAGAGGAAGAAATCCTGCTCTTGAGAGAATTTACCAAGGGTGTAGCACAGAATCTCTGTGATGTCTGCTAGTTTGCATTGCTGTCGAGTTACCGAAACACGGCTGGTTATATGTGTGGTGTTGGTGCCTGGCCTTCGGTCAGACTGGGTAGTCACTGGAGTTAATTGTGGGGAGGGGTACCCCAGAAAACCAAAGGAGGAGATAGAGTAGCAAAGTCTTTTTTTTTTTTTTTTTTTTTCCTTTTCAGAACAGATACTCTTTCCAGCAGTCAGGTGTGTGGGAATGGCCGGAGGATAACCTGAAGCCCCTGGAATAGGCAAGGTGAGGTTGCATAGACCTGTGACAGAGCTGAGTTCCAATTCCAAATTGGTATTCTGCCGTGGCATCCTCCTTCCTCTCAAATTTTGTAAGCTGGAGGCGAGAACTCTGCAGTTGGGGAGGAACAGTGAAATGAGAGAGAAACTTTCAGGCTTGTGGTTCCACTAGAGGCTAGTAGTTAATCTGCTAGGAGACTGCAGGTTCCTTGGTTTATATTTGACTTACACAGATGGAGAACTCCTGGCTTAACTTGCCTGAGTAAATGGCTGTAGTGATTTAGGTCTTGTCCGCTCTTCGCCTTTACTGGGTGCACGGAAGGCAGCATGTGCTAGCTTGGCCATTTGGAGTCCTAGCATGAGACGTTTCTGTAATGGTTCGGGTGGGCAGACTGCACTGGAGGGTCTGGAGCGTACACATACACTGTACAGCTGTCAGCCTCTGCTCAAGGAGGGAGACAGCGAGAGGGGTAGCATTCAAAATCATCCCATCATCTGACAGTCTGACAGGCAGGCTCCTCTTTCTGCTGGTCAGCTCCTGTCAGGAGTTCTGCGGACAGCACTGAAACGATACCTAGATCGTAGCATAAATCAGAATACTGTGTTTGCATTGGTTGTCTTGCCAAAGTTTAACGTGAGTTATTAATGAAAAATCTTGAAGAGAAAAGTTACAAGTTAGCGTTAACTTGCAGCGGTCAATGGGTTACACTGAGTTAGCTAACGTGAAAAAAATCTTTGTAAACTAATACATTTATTGTGATCTTTATTTCACTTTATATGAATCTGTACAAATTGTGACTCTTGTTCCGTAAGAATAAAATGCAGTGATACCTGTTCAGTAAGTTTGTGCTTTTCAAGTGTTTTTCTGTGAGCTCTGCTCTTCGTGTTGCTCTTAACTAGCTGAACTTCTGAAGACAGCAAGCTGGTAAGAATTGCCGGGTAGGCAGGAATGATGAAATCACCTATTCTTTTGATGATTTGAATCTGTTGCTTACAGTGCTTTAGAGGACTTGCTGTACATTTGTTAACTGATCTGGCATAAATTTTCTCAATGGCGGGTTTTGATGGGTTTGGCTTACAGCAGCCCTAATTTTCTACTGAGGTTATTTTTGTGTGGTTTGACTTTTTCTCAGTCTGGTAGAAGGTGTGGGCTATTGTCTGCAAAAAGGGGTTTCTTCATCTGTTTGTTGTCCTGGCTTACATTCACTGGAGCTCTCCGATTCCTATCGGTTAGGAACCCCAGGGTGTACTAAATGATGGAGAACGCATCTTCTCCTGTCACTAACCTTGAAGCAAGGACCCTGCTGTCCTCTCAAATACAGTAAAGCCTCAGCTCTTTGATCTGGGTCTCCTGTAGAACACCAGGAAAAAAAATAGGAGAAAAGGATGACTGTGTGTATACACTTCTAATACCTAAATAAACTCTTAAATTTTCCTCTTACAGGAACATCATTTGCAACGGGCTATCTCAGCACAACAAGTTTTCAGAGAAAAGAAGGAGAGCATGGTTATCCCAGTCCCTGAAGCGGAGAGCAATGTCAACTATTACAATCGTTTGTATAAAGGAGAGTTTAAGCAACCAAAGCAGTTCATTCACATTCAGCGTAAGTTAAATGTTGGTTTTGTCATGTGTGTCCCCCCATTTACATTGTCTGAATTTGTAGATTGTACTCAGTCTTGAGGACAAGGTTTCTACAAGACTCAGGAAGTGGGAGCACTCAAAAATCCAAAGTGGATTTATATATGTAAATTCCAGTGTCTCTTCACGAGTTGTGGAATAATTTAAGGCTGAAGGTAAAGGTGAGGTTTTTCCTGCTGTATTTGTTTATGGGCTCTGTGCTGAGACAGTGTGTCCGTGATACAGTATTGTGGATCAAGCCATTCTTTTTTTTCTTTTCCTGATTCTGAGAAGGAATAACTGAACTAGCCTAGCTGCCTCCTAGTTGCTTACGCTAATGCAGAGGGTGGAAGAAGGCTGTCTTGCTGAATGAGTCTGAAATGCCTGTTGACTGTAAAATTCCATATAAAGTGGAGATCAATAGAAGAGTTTTTGTGATGAAGTCAGCCTTCGTTCTACTGATGGAAAGGGTTCTTGAAGGTTCAGTTTCAACTGTGCTAATGGTGGAGTTCAAGCTGTTTGCTATAGCAGGGATGGATTCTGGGCTATGGGTAGCAAGTATTTCTCTCTGCATTTTGCTAAAACTGTGTAGCATTCCCTTTTTATGGGGAACTCTGAGCTTATTTTATAGCCTAAAGGAAGTACTCTTTTGCGTGTGTTTAGCTTCCTATGTCTTAAAAGATGTTATTAAAATTAACTACAACTTTAGATTAACACTTTTTTTGGTTGATGTTCTGCTGACAAGAACACATTTATTGTTCACTTGTTCCTTGGCAAAGGAATCATGTTTGTTCTTTACAGCATGTGATTCTAGGGGGTTATTTGGTGCTTTGGATTTCTCCCAGGAGTTATCTTTGTAGCAAGACCTTGGATTCAATTATTGCAGGAGCTTATAGGTTGTTACGATAAAGTAAAAATTCAGTCCTGAGTTCCTGCAGAGAAAACTTTTCTCATCACCAGTTCACGTTTTTGGTTCTCAGTTGTATTGGAAGGACTATTGACAGAGCAGTGCTGAAGCACACTGAACAGGAGCGTGGTCCTCGGTTTGTTTTGGGGTTTGTGCAGCAGCATTGATTTTATTGGACTCCACCTTGCCAGGCAGAGGGTGTTGATCATCTGTTCCTCTTACACTTTTTTCAGCTGCCTCAACAAGAGGCTGTTGATCTGAGCAGAGAAAGCATTTTATGTTTGTGTGTTTGTAAACACAGATGAAATTGAAGTTGGGCAAAGATTCTTAAGCCCCAGCCCAGCTGTATGTTGAAGATCCTTGCGTTCTCACCAACATGGTGAAGTCTCCTATTTTTTCCATGTATTTATGAAATAAGAGGTTTTTGGAAATAAAATGGTCAAGATCTCTAGAGATCACACTGGTAATATGAGAAATGAGCTAAAAGAAATTAAGTCTTTCTCTCCTTAATAGAACAAACAAATGTGCAAGCAAAGCAGGTTGATTTAACTGAAACAAAGCTGCTGAATGAGGAGTGTATTTTATTCTTTTCTTTGTTGGACATTGCCAGAAACACTGTAAATATTGTCAATAAACATGTCTAAAAGTGTTAAATACATGATGCCAAAATCTTCTTTGTCTTGTTGAGACTCTCAGGATTACAGAAGGTATTTGAGCTGAAGATAAACATGAGATACTGCTCCAAGATAGCTTTTCCCCACATATCCTGGTTGGAGTAGGTGTGATACAAGGGAGCTTTATGCTACGTAGACTGCTTAGAAATTCTGTTTTAGTGCTAAGAGTACAGAGAGCAACAATACTTACTTTGGCCAGGGAAGTTATGTAAACTGATAGATGCCAAGAGGCCACATACTGTAGTCTGTACTTACTGGTGGTTATTTCTAGCAAATTATGTTTTGCTGTTCATCTGGTAGCCAAGGATATTAATATTTTTAACTTTACCGGTATCATTCTTTTCTTTGGACCAGTGGTTCCAAGCAGAGAAAAGCTAATTTCTCTATGAGGCGTGGAATTTGTGAGTAAGCATGTTTGCAGGTCTCAGTTGACCTAGGTAGCACCAACTCAGGTGACTTTGAACTGAATATAGAACAAATACCTTGAACTATCCTGATCATTCCATTATGCTTAATAATTTTCCAACAATGTTTTAGTGTCAGTAACATGGAGATGCACTGTAAGTTATTAATGTGCAGCAAAGGATAAGTTAGTACACTTGTATCTATGCTAGAATTATAGCTGAGTGGGTGTAGGAAAATCAGTGTCTCTAACAGAAACAGTAAGAATGGCGGAAACAAATATTGTCAATATATATGTGTATTTTACCTATGTGAAAAATACCAGACTAATGCTTTATTCTAAGTAGCGCAGCCAGATAGTTCCAATCCAGTCAAATAATCTTCATTAAGTTGTGTGGGATGAACTCTGGTCAGTCTTTTTAAATAAAAACAAACCCAAGTGAAGTGTACTTTTGACATAATTGAGAGGTGACCATTTTTTTAATTCACTGTGTGTTGCACTTTTTTGTACCCAGCTGTAGCAGGATCTGTTCAGGCCAGAGCTGAGGTGCTACAGACTTGCTGTTGAGGTGGTGTTTTGCTGCTTTGTTACTGCTCTGGATATAATCACCATGATGTGGTTCTTCAGTTGCTCTTGGTCAGCGCAGATGTATCTGCTGCCGTCAGGACCAGCACTACCCACTCCTTACTGCTAGCGCCTTTCTGGGGGCAGTTATGTTTGTGGGTGAGCTAACCCAGGGAAACGATCGGGCAGAAAGCTTGGCTTTCATTTTCGGTTAGGTGAGCCTCCGCATTTGTCAGTTTTCTCTCTTGGCTTATTGTGTGGTTGCTGGTGTTGGCACAAGCGAGGTGGGAGGAATGCGGCTTTCTGGGCAGGGAAGCTAGTGGAACCGCTTGTTTCAGTGGTAACTGATGCCTATGTCAGCTGGAAATGGCTGTGGAACCACAGCCTTAATTTAGTTAGCTAAATGAAATTAGTTAATTTAGTTAACTTAAATCCAATTTAAGGTAACTTAACTTAAAAGGAAATCACATCTCTGTAAGTTCCTATAAACTCCATTCCTAGAGGAGCACATGTAAACAAAAGCAAATCCTCTGAAAGGTACTGCCATCGGGAGTGGTTGAAGTGGTAGAGGATGTAAACTCGGGTGTTGGTTTTACAACAGCAATTAGCAAGCCAGCAAGTTCTGAGTGTTTACACGAGGTAAACTTTACTGGTAGGATCACCAGAGCCCTGTCCAACAGTGAAACAGTGTGGAGAAATGCAGGAAGTCTGGAGTAGGTAACCTACATTAATCACTCAATCACAAGAATCTCCCAGGAATTAGCAGGAGGAAGGGATATAGATGATCCATTTTTAACGGCATGAACTGGCAGATTTATTGTTCTTAAAACCCTAACTAGTAGCAGGTCATCTGAAATATAGTGCTTGTTGTGGCTGACTCTAGTGCTTCACTAATTCTTGCAGGCGTGAATGAACAGTTGCATCTGTTGCTATGGCAGGGGCAGAAACAGAGCGTGGCGATGGATAGTTATATCACACAGAACATAAACCACCTGGGTCTTGTGAGGGCTTTGGAAGCCAAGCAGCTGCCATACTAGAGGCCAGCTCCAGGATGAAAAATGGCTTTTTCTGGAACCAGTACAGTTTACTCAGTGCTTGGGAAAAGAAGAAAACTGGTCATTAAGGATGTCACTTAAAATATGTTTCAAAGAGCAGGGATAGACAAACTTGAGGGAAGGAAGACGCTAACACGAGTGTTCCAGAGCTGTGGTGAGCCAGCTCGGGGGTGATTAACTCCTTATGATGGCATGCAGCGGCTAACGGAGGAGCGATGGCCGTGATAACTACAGGTCATGACAAATGGTATGAGAAGCATTGCTAGCAAAAGAAAAGCATTGCTAGAAGGTACGAGAAGCAGGATATGTGACAAGGGCTACTACTGTTCTCACAGTACTGATGTCTTTTTGTATAAGATGAGACTGGGTTTATTTGATGTAACTTGTTCCTGGCAAGTGTATGTTGGATACCTTTTATCTTGTCATTTTGATTATTTGTCAAAATATTTTTGTAGAGTTGAAATTCAGGTAGTAGTTTTCATTAGTGTTTTTTTTTTTTAAGAATTACGGGGTTTTTTCTGTTTTCCAGCTTTTCAGCACTTCATTTGTTATTCATGAAGTCTCAAAATGACAGCTAAGAGAGCTGATGTTTTGTCAGCAAATAAATTAGTACTATGTATGAAGTTAGGTGGACTTGACATGTTACTTGGCTGATGTTTCACAGGGTCAGATGAACCAATGTAACAGCCAGAAGGGAAGGTTTGACTTCTCTTCCCTGTTCCACTTCTGGCTGCATGCACCCTTTTGTGTCTTGAACTGGTCCTGATGCTTACTGGGTACCTCTGCAGACTGGTTAAACTTGCTAACAGGGAGCAGTGGGAGGGAGGGACTCTCCTGCTTTCAGCTGAGGTGCACCATGGGGTCGCTTTGGATGCTGGCGGTGCAGAAATCTGCCTTTGCTATTTGAGATGGAGATCTGGCCGTCTTACCACTAATATTCATAATGCGTTCTTGAGGATGGTTGGTCTTTTAAGTTGCCTGTTGATGGCATGGTTGGGCTTCTTCTTTCCTTCTTGCTAGTCTTAGTGTCTTCCCGCTAGTTGCATCTTCCTTGAACCTGTCTGATTTTCTTCTCAAAGGTAGTTCAAGAAGGCGCTTGAATCAAGAACTTGCAGTGACACTTCTCTCCTCACTGTGGAAATGCAGGCAGGGTACTGGCACTGCTTGCAATTTACAGGTGAACAGCATCGTGTCTTCTCTGTCTTAGGGGTCTTCCTTCTCACTGATATTCTGTTTTAGAGAAATTGACTCAAAACACTTTGTTTGCAAGGGATTACTGAATTATCTATAGGTTGACTTTTTTTGGTGCAAGATCAACATCTGTCTGAGGGTAAACAAGCAGTGCCTTTCTGGACTTTAATGGATTAGTGCATTCTCACATTGTCAGGGAGAACATGGTTAAACACTTGCTTTTTGGAGTAGGGAGATCTGCTTTATTGGCAGGAGAGCTCTTCCAAAATCATGGGAGTATCTGGTCTAGAAAACTTCGGCCGCCTCCCTTCACCAGAGTATTGTTTGAATGGGATTTCACGGTGTACATCAGGACTGTAGTAGTTCCGTACACTCTGAGGATGGTCTTGGGGCAGGGAAAACTTCTGCAGTTTCCTTTCTGGTGGAAGTGTCAGTTTATGCTTTAGAGGTCATCGAGTTACAAATCGTAGTGGAGGGGACGTACAGGATCAGGCATCCTTCCGCAGGAGCAGGAGAAGTATGAGCTGCCAAGGCTGGACTTGCTGGGAGAGCTCTGGAGAGTTTTGAGGCTCTGGTGAATAACAGATGGAGTCAGGTGTGTTCTGTCCACATTTGAATAGTGATCAGTGCTGTATGAGAGAGAAGCTTTTTCCAGGGTTAAAAAGTGGAGTTAAGGAGTGTGATGGTTACGGCTCAGGTGGGACAATTCCCCCGTTTCGGTGGATGGCTGATGTGGTGTGCTCTTGGTGCCAGCACTCTGTGCTCCCCGGTGCCTCTGCTGGGACCATACAGGAAAAGCTGGAGCAAAGCTTACAGGAGCTGAAGGTGATGTGCAGCAAACTGGTTTCGTCGAGTCCAGCACTGATACTTGGCAGCTGGGTCACTGGTGTTTGGCTAGTCATTGGCTGTTCAGCTCCTCGAACAGGACCGTGTGGCAGTTCTGCATCTACAGCTGAGTTGGTTTTGGAGAAAAAGTGAAAATTCCCCCAGGATCGGTTTAGCATTTTTACAGTTTGTCTCATGGTTGAATGAAGGAGAAAAAAAAGAACAAGTGTAGTCTATTAAATATTTTAAGACTCTAGGTTTGCTGAACTATTTAAAAATGGGCAGCTGAAATTATATGGGAACTTCAGTGTAAGTGTTTTTACTCCAAGTGTGGGATTTGATTGGAAATTATCTTATTTGTGAAGAATCTTATTTGTGGTATTCTGGAGGAGCTGTATTACAAGAGCATTATGAGGCATTTTTGCTCTTGTTTTGCAAAGATACATTAAGGTTTCTATTCCTCGATGGTAATTTTTTTAAACTAAAACTTTTTTCCTGTCACCTTTTCAAGCCACTTAAAATAAAATGGAACGTGTTTGATTCCCCTCATATTGAAAGTCAGAGGCAAGCAACTCCTGACTACTGTCTTGCAGCTGTTATAGGGGGAAAAGTTCCAGCAGAGAGATGC
Organism: Pterocles orientalis; assembly: GCA_011057875.1. Taxonomy (NCBI): domain Eukaryota; kingdom Metazoa; phylum Chordata; class Aves; order Pterocliformes; family Pteroclidae; genus Pterocles; species Pterocles orientalis. Next base: position 414,410 of record WKFP01015240.1, on the reverse strand, counting down.
TAATCTGAATTTTTTTCAGTTGTTTTTGACTTCTGATTGTCAGATGCATGCTTCTGTATTTCCATAGTATGTTATTTACCAAGCGTTTCACTTTTTTGTGCATGTGTATTTTTGTTGCAGCCTTTAATCTGGACAATGAACAGCCAGATTATGATATGGACTCTGAGGATGAAACTTTACTGAACAGACTGAATCGGAAGATGGAAATCAAGCCGCTGCAGTTTGAAATAATGGTTGACAGACTTGAAAAAGCCAGTTCTAGTCAGGTATTGTACTGCGTTAAGGAATGACTGAGGCTTTTGGATTTGAGTTCTCTGGTGGGTGGTTCTGGGTGGCTTTTTGTTTGTTTTTCTATTTATTTCCTACTAACAGGATAAGTGTGTTTGTGTGAGTCTGCAGTTATAGTGAAATCACATTGCTGTCTCTTTTTGTCAATATTGATAACTTAAAAAAAAACAGAACAGGTGGGAAGGGATCTTATGGGGGTGTGGCTGGGGGGAGTTGTTTTTAAATGTTAATTCCTAACGAGTGTGTTAGAGAAGACAACTTACAGCATCTCATTTTACCTGTGCTGATGTGGAGGAAGCTTGTGGTCAGTAGGTGTATAGATTTGGCTGTGAGTGTAGATCAGGATCTAAATGCTGTGTTTCAGTCGGTCCTAGTAGACATTGCCTTCAGTTGAAGTATGACGGTGAGAAACTTAGAAGCATAGACAGTGAAGCAAAGCATTTATTAAGATTGGACCCTTGCAGTAGAAACTGCACAGGTGCAAGTAAGTTAGATTCCAGCTCAGACTCAGAGGCTGGTTTCCTTGCTTTAGAGGTAGGTCACTTATTATTTAGTCACTTATTTTATCAGAAGGGTACCAGTGTCTTAATAGTCAGCTCCTGAGGTGTTCCAGGAGGCCAGTGGCTGGAGAAGGTTCTTACAGCCAAAAACATTACTCAGAAATTACATCTGAAGGATCAGTTTCTGAAAGGCAAGTTTGAAATAGGCAAAGTTATTTCTCAGTGAGATGAATGCTTTGCAGAAGTGAAAAATCCATTGCAGGATCCGTATGCTGTCTCGGTTACTTAACGTGATACAGTTCAGTGCTGTGTCAGGAGGCCAAAGTGTTGTATTCCATCTTAGAGCAACTTTAACAAGGATTAGGTAGAAATTTCTTACTATGCTAAGATGGGATGTAAAGAAAAAAAAAAAATTGCAGAGTCCGTTGGATGATACTTGGTGAACATGTGGTGGAGGGATCTCCTGGAGCTTTGATGTAGATACCGCTGTTCTGGCTCACAGTTAAAGAGATTCTGGTTATCACTTTTCAAGATTAATTTGCATCCTTCTTAACGCTGGGTTCATCTTTCATTGCTTGAGTATTGTCGTTAAATTTCAGAACTGAAAGATGTTTTCCTAAAATATTACAAGAATATGGATTTTTCTGTATGAGCAGCTGCCCTGTTCTCTTAAATGTAAATAACGCTGAAGCATTAAGGAGGTGGAGAGTATTTTGAACCAGAAAGTGCTTATTTAAGGAAGTCCATGACAGAAAAGGTCTTAGGTGTACATGGACCATTATAATTGATTCCTAACACAGGCTGCCACTTGGAGGTAAGGTGTGTAAGGAGAAATCCCTCTTTGTAGACTTCTATGGGACTTCTGTGTAGTATTTTCTGCCTAACTTCAGGGATTGCAGTGTGTGTGCGTGTGTGTGTGTCCGTCCTGCTTTTGGGCTATAGAAAATTTTCAGCTGATGTTGAGTAGCTCCACTGTGAGCTCTGTGTTGGGAATGGGAAGATAAAAACAACTCTGCAGGTTATTGGAGCCTGGGAAAGAAGGAAGTTTGGCTGCCTGGCAGATTCCTTCCCCACAAGGCATTATAATGCTCTCGAATCCCACTTGGGGCTACTACACAACTTGCTTACGGTTTACATGACCTACCTCTGAAGTAAAAACGGATGCTGGTGGGAATGCTTTCCTCGCCAAGGAGAGGGTTCCAGACATGCCTCTTGGGCATTTTGATGCCCTGGTTTAGCCAGGAGTATAGGGATTGCACATCCGTGTTACTGGTGGTACTCACACGAACAAGCAGGCGGGGTCAGTATTTAACTTTTCTAAGTGTGTACTCAAGGCAGAGTCGAGATTATTTTTTCTATTTTTTTTTTTTTTTAAGAAATGTTACTGGAAAAAAGGGAGCAAAGGACAAACCAGACATTATTTTTAAGCAGTGTTGGCAGTGATGGGATGATGTTTAAGTTGTGGATTAGCTACACAAACAATCATACCAACTTTTACATATAGGTAGGGTATGCTGGTGAGTATGTGTGTTTGATTAACCAGGCTAATGTCCATTCTAGGTAGAACAGATACAAAATTATTGTTTTAATGCAGCATGAGGTCATAAGCACAAAGAGATTAGTGACCTTTTTTTATTTTTTTTTTCCCTTCTTTCTTTTGAAAATGGTTTAATGTGTTTCTAATTCTACTGTGGACTGCAAGAATTTTGTTCCATTCTGTCTGGAATTATCACTTGCACAGTAACAGTGGTTACACTTAGGATATCCTTATTTTTCAGAAATGTCTTGTTTCTTTTTCTACTTATCCTAATGTAGGGACAAGTTTTAACAGAGTTTGACATGTTGCAAAACTGCAAATTTAAGTTGTGCAGTTGATATTTTTTAAATTCTGAGGAAGATGAAGTGCTGTCCAACTTCTGTTTTAAGTAATACTAGAGATTTACTTGTTTTTTCTTTTTATATAATGAATGGGTTTAAGATGATACGGGTGTGTTAAACTAATGTACTAGTTAGTCAACGATGGTTTTTTCATATGGAAATCAGACTCTACATAAATGCAAAGCTTAACATAAAAGGAAAAAAATGTTATCATTTGATTACTTGTGCTTAATTACCTTCTTTTGAAATAACTTGCATAAGAAGGGAATGTCTTTGTGTCTCTGGGCTGTAATAAACAGGGATAGTCATTATCCTTTTCTATCACAAAGTAAATATTTTTGGGGAAAAATTAGAAACTAATTTACTCCAGAATACATTCTGTCTACAGTAAAATACTTTCTAGGGGAGTCAGCATTAAACTGCAAACAGTCATACGCGTCAGTAATTGCTAACCAATAAGAAGCTTCTTTTTTTTTTTTAAGGAAAAAAATAGTCCAAGTGATTCCCAGATCATGATCTGCAGATTGTACTAAGTTATTGCTGTCCTGTGCTTGCAGTTGTTTCTAACTGTGTTTTCAGATTTCATGAAAAATTGATCAAGTTGGAGACTTTTGTCTGAAAGTTTCTGAGAGATGATGATGCTGGGTCAGAAAGTTGGGAACTATGTATTTAACTTGGGAAGACCAACTGGTGGCTTAAGTACTTCAATTTAGAGCAATATTTTTTCGTCCCTTTACTCTCTTGCACTAGAAAAGAATCAAGTTTATTTAGAAAGTGTACAAGAGATGTGAATGTGTGGTGACTTTCTCCCTGCAACACCAGCCCACCCCCATCTCAGTTGCACCTTTTGAATTTTCTGTTGTAGCTTGTAACACTTCAGGAAGCGAAATTGCTGCTAAATGAGGATGACTACCTGATTAAGGCTGTGTATGACTACTGGGTAAGAAAGCGTAAGAATTGCAGAGGGCCATCTCTCATCCCCCAAATCAAACAAGAAAAGAGGGATGGCTCCACCAACAATGACCCTTACGTTGCCTTCCGGAGGAGAACTGAGAAGATGCAGACAAGAAAGGTAGCTTGTCAAACTTCACTGCTTTAAGTTGGTCACTTGAAATCCTGCAGTGACAAGAATAATTTTGATTCCTGTCCAGGATCTGATCTGATTGTCTCTGTTAGTAGTTGCAATATTGGAGGGCACAGCTAAATTTCAAATGTGCTGAATGATGTACTCAACATGTAACCCACCAGGTCTCTACAGACAATTTACAGTCTGTGCATTTTCTAGAGAGCTGAATCTCAAAGGGTGTTTTGTAGGCATTGGCACGTGAACAAGCAGCGGTGGGACTTGCAAGGTTACAAACTTCCCTTCCTGTGAAAAAGGGGAAGATGATCTTCCGTTTGCCATGGAGTAAATAGTTCTGGTTTTGCATTCGTAGCATGAATTGCTTTGAACTAGGAAGTTGTAATTACTCAGCATTTTACATCACCTTTGTACACGTACGTACACAACCTTATTGTGTGCAGAATTGAGGTGGAAAAAAGCGTTGCAGGAACCAAGTCTTGAATTCCTTGTTCTGACAAACTCCCACTGGGTTGACATGGAATCTGAGCAGACAAAGCATGGGTGGAAGTGGCCGAGAAGTTCTTGTTCAGCTTACTCTTAAAACCTGGGGTCTCTCTGCTTGTTGTGGTTTTGGTTACCAGCTAGGTTACGCTTCAGAAAAAGCTGCTTCTGAGTGTACTTATGTGATTCCCACTTGCTGCAGCATTATGTAATTTTTTTTTTTTTTTGCTATTTGTGCCTCACAGGTTTTGCTTTTGACTTAAAATTTGTTTAATCTTTCAATAGAATCGCAAGAATGATGAAGCGTCTTATGAGAAGATGTTGAAATTAAGAAGAGAGTTTAGCAGAGCCATAACAATTTTGGAAATGATTAAGAGAAGAGAGAAAACAAAACGCGAGCTGTTGCATTTAACGTTGGAAGTTGTTGAGAAAAGGTAATATTGTAGATAATAACTGTAAGAAGTCATTTCTAACACCAAGGTTTTAATTTTCATCAGATAGGTTTGAAAACACCCGTAATGTATTTCTGCGTGGATACTAGTCTTCTGCACGCATGCGTGGCTGAAGACTTCTATAGCATCGTAAACTTCAGAAGCTAAAATGGAAGGGGTTTATGCAGACTGCCTATGCCGTTGTTTCCCAGTGGAAATGCAATATTATGTTTTTAATAACTTTTTTTTAGGTACCATCTGGGTGATTACGGAGGTGAAATCCTCAACGAAGTGAAGCTTAGTAGACCTGAAAAAGAGATGAGCACAACACCATCCACTCTTCATAATGGAAATCATCACAAAGTTCAAGAATGTAAAGTTAAGGTAAGCTTTCTTCTGCTGCGAGTCTCTCGTTACCTGTCTCATCGTTCTTTGGATATACCCAGGAGATGTTTGCGTTGGAAACCTGAGTGTAAAGATAGTTGGAAAATACTGGATTTTACTGAATTACAGCTGGAGTGACAAAGGATTCTAGAAACTCTTCTGAGCTGTTTAAGTGATCTTTGACTAGTAACACTTCCAGGCACAAGAATGCAAGTGTTAGATCCGGTTGACAGCTGAACACAGTTGCAAGCAGCTACTGTTTGTAGTAGTTTGTTATTCCTGAGCCCTGGGATTTGTGTATCTGCCACTGCTTGGCACTCGGTGTTAGGTAAGTAGCAAACATAGGCGGTGGAAGAAAGTGACTAAATTTGGCAACTTGTAGTTTCTGGAAAGGCAGGGAAGGCTGCTCTTAGAGAATGGGTGCGGGAGGATGTAGGACTTGAGTCGCTGTGTGTCACAGTTATTTTGTCTCTAAAAGTAGCAAAGTTGTGGAATGCTATAGTTAATGCTCCTGTGACAAAGTCTTCCTTTACATTTTTTTAAAGTCTGTACAGAAACCGAATGGATTTAGTTTTATTTTTATAATTGACCTTGTTAGTCACATCTGGTAAGAATAATCCATAGCTAGAAATGCTAAACTGTAATGATTTTTCTTTTTTATGGTCTCATGAAGAAATAGATTCCACTCAAAAAAAAAGAAAAAAAGGAAAATACATCGAAGGGAACTCTATTATGAAATGCTTGGATGTAAGGCTGGAGAGTCGAAGCTGTTTTTAAATTTGTATTTAGCACCCGCGTCACCTAGTGGTCACTGAATTTAATACAAGCCCCTTACCTTGTTCTCGTGCAGGAATTTTGTTGTGCCTTGCGTTTCTCTTCTCTGGTTATGAAGCCAAGCTCCGTTACTAGAGCTAGGTTCAGTCAGATGCTCGTTGATAAGTGGTAATTTGGGGAAAATTTGAACACTTCTTCAAAACTGCACTGGCTTTTACTTGTAATTGAGAATTTTGTGAGTGAAGTAATCTTCCTTTTAATTTAAAAGCTTTGAAGTTTAATAGCATTTGTGTTCAAGTGAACAGTTTAATCTTGATGGAGTTGCTTACAAGGGAGGGTTTATGTTACCAAAATCTTAAATAGCAAAAACTAATAACATTACATCTTTTCAGAAATATAAACTGCCTGAGAAGCATGAAACAAATTAGATTGCTTCTTTTGAACATATCTGAGCAGTTCAGAGAATTGAAAGTACTTCCCATAGACAACAGATTTCAGAAAATAATACGAGGATTTCCAATTACAGTAAACTGAGTGTATTGCAAAGCAGGGCACCTCTTTGCTAGTCAATTGGCTTGGAAGCCTTCAGTTTGTTTATTAATTAATATCTGTAAAGATGATCGGAGGTTAAATTCTGGGGTTTTTAAATGTTTTGAATAAATTTTACATTATGTGTCTGAAATAGTCTGCAGGTGCTGCATGTTGAGAGATTTTTGGAAGATAAGCAGTCATGTCCTTCAGGCATGAGAAGCAGCAAGGCTAATGACTCTTCTGTTTTGTTTTTCACAAGCAGCATCCTCACCATTCGTCTCTAAAGGAGGAGGTGTCGGATGTTGTACGTCAAAAGAAGAAGTACCTAAAGAAACCTAAAATAGAGTGTGTGGTAACTCCTCAGCAGCCCTCTGCCGAGCCCTTGCCTGTTATCAGCAAGAGCGATATTAAACAGTATGACTTCCACAGCTCAGATGAAGAGGAGTTCCCGCAGGTAATACTCTGTTACAAAATCGCGGGGTGTGGAAGGTAGACATTTCAGGTGCCTGTAGTTTGGCCAGTCTAGCTTGAAACAGAGTATAACTGTTGGACAGTAGATATATGTAAAAGATACTTGCATAAACTGTGATTTGTTTTCTTTTTCTAAGCTGTGCTTCTGAGAAGCTTGCATTTAATAGGGAAATATGTCAAGTCATTATATAAACTTGTATAATGAATAAATAAAGAGTGTATTATGTGGCAGCTGGAAGAATGACTTTGCTTTCTTGTGTAGGTACCCTCGCCCATATCAGAAGCAGAAGAAGAAAATGATCCTGATGGACCTTGTGCTTTCAGGAGAAGAGCAGGATGCCAGTATTATGCTGTAAGACTATCTGCTGTTGGATTTTGCGTGCTGGTTTTTGTTTTTCATTTTTTAAAATTTAGATTGGCATAGTGCTAGTGTATTTCTTCTATTCCTACTTTCGCCACCAAAGTTTGATGGTTTAGTAAATCCAGAGAAAATTGTTCAAAGTTTTCATGAGAATTTTTCTCATTGTACTGTTCCTCTGGGGGTGCCTGAAGGTAATAGAATGTGTTGCCTGCAGACCAATTCAGCCACTGTTAAGGAGAGTTGTGTTTTTTTTGTCCCCTTCAGTTTTCTTAGTGCATCCTTTCTTCCCAGCTTGTAGAGCTCGTTAGAGTTAAATACTAGTTGTCCCAGTTCTCAGCCCTGCTGAGAGATCCTACTGGGGCATTGAGCAGAATCTGCTATTGAAGCAGAGGGGTTTAGTCTGAGGATTTTTTTTTTCACATAGTTCAATAAAATTTTTCTTTTGAAATCAGTGCAAACTGTAGCTATATTGAAAAACATTTGGTTGCAATTGCCAGAATGAGCAGAGGACAGACACTAATTATAGATGTCCTGTCATCATCTCAGAACCACTGACAGTGAGATTTTCTCACCAAGCGTGTGCTTATAGATGGGAGCTTTAGGCTGCAGAGGACCAAGAAAGGCAACACAGCGCTGGAATGGGTCTGGTTTTTCTTTGCCTGCTTCCCATGGGATGAAGTTACGTGGCAAAGTGACTGTGTAATTGTGTAGCCTTTAAAGCCACTTCCAGAGAAGTCATTTAGTCTGTAGGTAGGCTGTTCCAGCAGCCCAGACATCCCCCAGAGTACTCAAATCATGGACATCTCCCACAAGGTGCACTCAGAGTTCTTTGCACAGGTCAGATGAGTACTGACACTGTGCCCGCTTTGCCGTGTCCTGCCACAGACAGCTCCATCTTTCCAGGATTGTGTCCTTATTTTTAACGACTGCTCTTCTTTTAGAGATTTGTTAGTGGGTTATTTAAGATAATACTTGACTGTTTGCCACCCATTTTTGTGTGGTCTCTGAATGTTTTCTTTCAGTTTGGGTGAATTTTTTTACGTGTTGATAGCTAATCTAGTCCCCTTTTCCGCTTAGCTTCAGAGGGTTAGCTGGAGCTTTTCTCTTGCCTGGAATTTAAAGGTTTTTTTTTTTCTCTTAGCCTGTGAGTTAATTCTTTTGCCAAAAGAAGTTGAGATGACTGAAAACTTGTATTTTCATTCTTTTCTGTTTCTTTTCTGTTGCTGTTTAGAAGCAGGTTATTTAACGGCCTTAACATTAGCCTTGTGGGTTTTTTAACTCCTGAAGCCATTTGAGTTTTGGTTAACCCTTAACATAAATTAATTGAATGTACAGCACTACTGCTGCTGTAGGTTTAACCTGATCACAACAATTGATTATTTTAATGAATATTTATTAACCTGTCGTATAAGACGTTTCAGACAGCACGCAGCATTTCTGCTTGTAAAGATTATGCAGTTTTGAGTTTGTAATAATAACAAAGATATTAATGGAGTAATAGCAATCCTCTAAGGTAAGCTGATAGGCAAATACGCTGTCAGGATCTGGTAACTGAATGCTGTGTATGGGGACAAAGGCCCTTCAGAGCAGCGACTGTTACCTGTGGCAGTGTGTGTTAGAAAACTAAACTGCAAGTGTAGGAACCCCTTTTGACATTGCCTACACACTTAAGTTACAAGCTGAGTTGGGGAATTACCGCTTTGCTTTGTAGAGCTGGTGATTCAGCAGGATCCTTGATAAGTGAACAGGCTTTCTCGGTGTCTCCTCTGTCACAATAAATACTAAAGTATTCTTTTGTGGTGTCAGACTTAGCACTAGAGTTGTGTGTATAGATTAGAGGTATTTCTATCAAGTATTTTTCATAAACTCATTTTTACAGACAGAAGCTTTTATGCTACTCACTCTTTAGTGGGATGAGACAAATTCATGAGCAGGATAGGCCCTCAGCTCATTACAGAACATAGGGTGCAGCCTTGCCTGCTGAAGGTCCTTTGGCTTCTGAAAGCCCGAAGCTCGGAGGCTGTAACAAGAAAAGAATTGCTCCCTGTGTTTTATATCTTGTGGTTAATCACTGAAAGTGCCGCTAGCAGACAGGAGGTACTGGGCCAGATGGACCTGTGTCTGAGGAGGACAGTTTTATGTGCTCCTTGGTAGAATTAATTGATTCTGGCTTGTTCTGTGTCTTGGTTGTGGCATCTGATTTTATGACTAATCAAGGAAAGAGGATTTTTTCTGCTTTGTGAATTCATGCTTTTTTTTTAAAAAAAATTTCAAAGTTCTTTTATGATCTGAGCATATTAATCGAGTGGTAGTTCTATGGGCATTTTTGGCATTTTCTGTTCTGTAGGCTGTGCATGTTAATCCCTTAGTAACCTGACCGAAGTATACGCTCTGAGTGCAAAATTGTGTTTTCTTGTTTCTTTACAGCCTCGTTTGGACCAAACTAGTTCTTCATATGAAAGCTCGGAATTGGCAGAATTGGACAAACTGAGGTTCAGGCATTGCCTTACAACCCTTACAATTCCAAGAAGGTGTATAGGATTTGCAAGAAGACGAATTGGCAGGGGTGGAAGGTACAGTTGTGTTATTTTTACTCTTCATTACCCTTCAAGGATAAAAGTAGGAGAAAGAGTTGTTTAAACTAATGTTTTTTTTCATCCTCTTTACTCAGGGTTATAATGGACCGAATATCCACAGAGCATGATCCTGTCTTGAGACAGATTGACCCGGAAATGCTGAACAGTTTTTCAAGCTCTTCCCAGTCTTTAGACTTTTCTTCTAATTTTTCACGGACCAATGCTTCCAATAAACATTGTGAAAACAGACTGTCCCTTTCTGAAATACTAAGCAATATCAGATCATGTCGACTGCAGTGTTTTCAGCCAAGGCTACTAAATCTACAGGACAGCGATAGCGAAGAATGTACCTCAAGGAAACCAGGGCAGACTGTGAATAATAAAAGAGTTTCTGCAGCGTCTGTAGCTTTATTGAACACCAGCAAGAATGGCATATCAGGTAGGCAAGGATTTGAATTCTCCTGAAACTTAAAAAATTGACTTCTGATGTTTTCACTTGTGACTGGACTGATAACATCTTCAGCAGTGATGTGTAGTACCTAAGCTGAAGATACAAGCTAATTGTTTTGTGTTTCTTAGAATATACAGAGATTTTCCACAAACAATCCTCTTCCTCCTACTTGGATTTCAGTTGCAATAGAATCTTGATGAAGTCCTGGATTTAAACATGCATTATGCAAGGAAGGATTCTGCTCATATTTAAGAATTGCTTAGGTGTGGTTGAGTCTTTTTATTGGCCTAACCTTGTTTAGGGAGAGAAGAATGTTTTTTGTAAATGCAGAAGCAAAGCAGTTGGTCTCTTGGAGGGGGGAAGGGATGTCTTTTTTTGTTGTTGGAGTTTTTCTTTTTAAATCTTGCCAAAGCATCTTGGAAAGCCAGTAGTAAGTTGGTAGGCATACTGAGTAGGCATGAAAAAGTCTGAAAACAGTGCTTTCTGTTGATTTCTATGATAGACATAGTAAAAAAAAAAAAAAGTAAAAAAAAGTAACACTGGAAGCCTCCAATGATGCTTCAGCCTGCTCTGATTTTTTCAAAAAATCATCAGCCGTTGATTGTGATCCGTTAAATGTCATCTCTGATAGCCATTGACCTGATAGCTCCAGAGGAGTGAGACAGCCTTTCACATACAAAGTTTTACAATCTTTTTTTAAAAAAAAGGTTTCCTGTAGTATCCTCACAAGAATATAAAATATACACAGCACTGTTGATCTTTGTAGACCCTTTTTTAGCAATGTGGGTATATAAGCACTAAAGTTGGAATGAAAACCACCAAAAGAAAAGGTTGCTTTCAGCTTACATTAGTCTTTACATTGCTTGCTTCATGTGTTAGGAGTTGTAATTGTGGAAGTTTTAACATTGACACTTCTTTGTAATCGTGAAAGGGTGTATGATTCTTTAAAAAGCCGAACCATGGGAGATACCCCAAAAGAGATCTGTTACCAAGCATCAGCAGGCATCTGAGTATTTCCCTACTCTATTGTGCATATGCACAATTGGGTATTGCAGAACGGGGTAATTAGTTAATGTATTAGGCTGGTTCTGAATTCCATAATGAACTTCATATGGGTGTGGAATGGTCTGTCTCTTTTAAAGTCAACTGCAGGATTGGGTGTTCAATCTTAAATAACGTACCTTTAGAATTCCTGGCTAGAAATTGAATGTCATGAATGCAAAAGCAGTTTTCTCTATGTTAGGGTTTGAAAACCCTGTGTGGTACCTTATTAAGTAACATCAGTGTAATGCTGGCGTAAGCACAGAATATTTATTCCAGCCTAATACTTCTCTAACTTTTCAGTGTAGTGATTGTGACTTTTATGTTGTTCTCTCTCATGAAAAGGTTTGCACAAGAGTATTTTTCTGCTGTATGAAGAGAACAGATGTAATGTGCTATGGTCATCTTTTGTATAATTTTTTTTTGTAAGAAACTTGAAGGGCTGGAGAGTTGTACCTGCAGCAGAAGGGGGCAGGTTTTTGTGAGGGGATTATTGATAAGCATCGAGAGATGTCTTGTTAAAGGAAATGCAGAAAATAGAAAGGAATGCTGTTTGTCAGAGTTAGGGATGTGGAACATGGACTATAGCTGTAAGGAACAATGAGGAAGAGCTCTTTATAGGATACTGCAAGTTTTCTGTGTGCGTGAGTAAAGTATGATGACATCAAGGTAAGGAAAGTTGCTTAAAAAGATACAGGTTAGTTGATTATTTCTTCCCATAGTATTTTTCGTGATAATGTAATAAATACCAATTGATTTTTTTAAGGATTAGCTGGATGTAAAACTTTGAGGCTTGGAATTCTGCTCCGGGGAGACTTTTCCCTGAAGGTGGAGTCTACCTGAGAAAAAATAGAATATTTGGAGATGAAAGCTTATGCATCTGATTTTAATAGTGTATGAATAAATAAGCGAAGGAAAAAGGTTAGAGACTTGTGAAATCTCCATACCTGGCTTTAGTATAAATGAATATTGCAGCAGTGGAAGAGAATTCCAGTAGCTAGAGGAAAGATGGCCCATAATAGGAAAACAAAAATGAGAATAGCATTTAAGCAGTGTATTCAGGGAAAGGGAGGGGGCTGTGTTTTGACAGGTGGCTGTGTATATGTAAGAAAAAATAAAAAGTTAGCCCTTTGTGAGTCAGGTAATACCATCAATAAGAGTGAAAAAACCTAAATTGTTGGTGCTACATGGCCAATTAATGACAACCCTGATATTCACATGGGGACTAGCAGGATTTGCACTGTTGGGGAAAGAGAGCTAAAGGACAGGCTAGAGAAATAGGCATTTTAGTGATGGGAAAGAGTATAGCGAAATATTTTAGAAAATGCATAAAACCAAATCTGATGGATCTCAGCCACTTTGTAAAGGAATAGTAGTTAACATCTGTTATATAATCCTAGAAATCATCTGAAGGGTACATGTAGATCAGAGATAACTCAGTAGTTGAAGTGCATTATGCAGGGAAATTTGTGGTTACGGAAACCTTATTCTTTCCAGATGTAAATTGCAAAACAGATTCTGTAATTCTGGTAAAGGATCAAACGCAATAGACAGCAGAACTCTTCACCAAGTAACTGAGCCAGTGAGAGACACTGCTGTTAGATTTTCTCCTTAGTAAATAGTGAGTAGATTTCGGAAGGGCTGGTCAAAGTCTGTGCATTAAATCAGCACAGGTACAACCACTGCATTTATTGAAGTAATTCTGTTTGGGAGATGGTTGTTGGAATCAGTTGGTTTCATGGCACACTAAGCATAAAGCTACCTCTGGAGGAAACAATGACAGTAGTAAACTGATTGCTTTTGGTTTTTTCTTTTAGTTCAGAGAAGACTTGGGAGTTGCTTCCTTTGGGTTTTGGTGCATGAGAATATTTGAAGTTACCTCTGCATTATATTTTTCACTTGTACTAATAAAGCAACTCTTACTCTGGTGCTTCCTCCTATGGTAGGTGTTGTACAAGCAGAAAGAAGGACTTGTTTGAAAAATCTGTGACTAATCCTTTCTTAAAGTGCCTGATCAGTCTGTGAATAAAGTACCCCTGTTTCAAGTTGAAGTATTCTCTTGCTCATGTTACAACTGCAAATGGGAAAGCTGAATTTGAGGAACTTTAAGAGACAAGGTCACTGAAACACTGTGATCCCTTTGATCAGTTGTGTAAACTCTCTGTAGTCTTACACACTACATCTGGAAAAGTAAGCTGGTCTCTGCCAGAGAGACTTCCAGAAAAATTCTGTGTTTAATCTAAAATGAGATCAACTCTTGAGCTAGGGATACAACTGATCATCAGCAGAGATGATGGAGGAAGGAAGTTAGCAGGAATTTGCAGGTGGTGCTACTTACAGCAGCTACGTAATACTTAACCTGCTTGCTGAATTCCTAGAGTGCAGCTCAGCGGATTTTTGGGACTGAAGTAAGAAGTAGACTTTAGGCAGAACCTTCAGCAGTTTGCAGTACGGTCAGTGTGTAGCATTTGGCTTCCAGTCTGCTTCAGCTGCCAGTTCTAGTGACCTGCTCAAATAGTTACCTGTTCAGTTACCACGTCCCTAGACACAAAAGACAACTGCAGATGATGGCATTCGCAATTGACAAATTTTGCTTGTGGAACAAGCTGTTACCTTTCAGAGGTATCTTTTTTCCAGAATTAAATACCATGTAGGAATAATGAATGAATATCACTTTAGGGGCACCCTGAAAGGTGATCTTTGATTAAAGGCTTCAGATCCTAAGAGGACTGACATAAGCCAATCCAAAGCTGTCAAGGAGAGGAGCCTGGAAGACTTAATTTCACATTGCCCCTTTACCCTGTTCTCTTGTAGTGTTTCAGTACAGTCAGGCCATGGTAAAATAGGAAATCCTGACACTCAGCAGTGGAAGCTAAAATTCTGGTAAATAGAACTTTTTATAAGAAGTGTAGAACCCTTGCACTTGGCTATGACCCTAAAGGCTACCTTGGGACATCATAGAGGTTTGCTGTTTTTTTTTCTCTAGGACCCTTCTGTTGTTTGATTTGGCAGAAGCAAATGGTATTAAGTGTGCTAATGAACATCTGCTGTTTTATAACAAGGCTAACAGCTGAGCTCAGGCTGACCACTGAATAAATATCTGGGGATAGGCAGTGGACTGAGTGGAATCTAAACATGTAAAGGCAGCATAAGCAATTGTCACATTGCTAAGGTAATCTTCTCTGTACCTGGTAACAGAGTGGCATAACTTCAGGGTCTGTGTCTAACTGAGAAGGGAGATTGAAAACACAGAACTGATACGTAGGCTAAATTGATGATCCTCTGATATAGGGGCTGCTTTCTATATTATGTCTTTGCAGTCCGAAGAAGTCTAGGCAAATACCCCTGTACTGCAGCCAAGTAATAGCTAACTGGGGCTAAATGCAGTTTAGGTATTTCTTCGTACCATATAAGCTTGTTCTAAAACACTTTTTTTATAAGACAAAAGACGTGTTCTGGAATGTGTTACCTCAGAACTTAAAAATAGCAATACATATATGTGTAATGTTCCATAGTGCTGTTCTTGGCTCTGTTGCCTTTAGTAATGCAACACATTTTGGGAGGCTGTTGTGAGGGAACTTAGCTGACTGACCTTTGAGTAAAATGCTTGTAGCAATAGGTAAGGATTTTCAAGAGGAACAAAGTACAGCTAAATACGAATTAGATTTGTTTTTAGAATATGTTGGAAATGATGATAATAAAATCCCTAGCATCTAACAGAAGTAACTGTGTAAGTCATTGGATTTGTAAGTGCCCTCCCAGCATGGCTGAAGCCTGTTTGAATAGTTAGCAGTAGAGAAGAAGTTGCAGTACTAATTTCTAAGTCACTGCCTTTATTTTGGTATTTCTTCCGAATAGAATTTCAGGACAACTGCGAGTATTGCAATTAGTAAATGAAAGAGCCAGAGCTTGAAAGACAGCTAACACTAAAATACAAAGTGATCTCGGTGTCTCTTGATAAGGTGATATTCCTGTGGAATCCAGGTGAATGACAGCTTCAGTCTCTGAAAAATACAGTTCAGAATAAACTGCTGAAATGCAGTTTTTGGGAATCTCTGAAAAGTGAATTGTCTTTTTACTTCCTCCTAGGAGAGCTTAGTTCTCGGGTTAGCACCAACTGCACAAACCCCAGGTTTTAACACTAAATACTGGATAGTATTTTCACTTTATCAAGTGTGCAGTTCTTTGGGAGGAGAATATTGAGAATGTCTTTTTTGACTTGATTGTTCCCTGCACCTGTTGAGCATATGATGCTACTGGGGTTGCATTAGCCTGGTTCTCATAAATAAACAAAATTACCATGTCAGTCTTAAACTCTTACTCCATTTTAAAATAAATTACTTGGCAGAGAAGAACATGTTCAGGTGAAACTTAAGCACTTCTTTCAGGGAAAAAAGTATGAAGTAGGAATTTCTAAATAAATTTGGATTTGGTAAATAGACGGTGCTTTGTGATATTTGCAAACATACTCGGGTTTAGATCTGGAGATTAGCTTTGTTGTCGTGTATTAGGTTATAGTCCTTACAAGTGCGTCAGTATAGAACTATATATAAACCATTTAAATATTTGAGTTCTGGTTGTGCTGTTGAAGTACATGTTCTCGAATGCCAGGTGTGTGCTTCTGGTGTCAGAGAAAAGGACATTAATAAGGGACTGGGGGAAGGAAAGTTGTACAGGAATAAATGGACAGTGTTTGCTGGGAGAGAAGGCACCCAGCTCAGCCCAGTGTACTTCTTCCTCAATTTTTCATACATGCTTGTTTTCTGAAAATCAGGAAAATAATTTAAGCTTTTGCCTCAAGCTGCTGGAAACAGAATTACCAAAGACAGAAACTGCTAAAAAGCAGTGGAACCTATGAATCCTTTTGTTATAAATTGCTTCAGTGCTTAAAATATAGCTTGATCTCTCCTTTACATAAGAACACGTAAAGATCTTTTCAAGCATCTAACACTGTATATTGTCTTCAACTGGGTGTTACCCAGCAGGGATGCAGCTGTGTTTCCGCTGTGTTTGTATTGTGCAGGCCTGTCTAACCCCAGCTTCACTTTGTTTCCTGCAGTAACAGGGGGTATCACAGAGGAACAGTTTCAGACACATCAACAGCAGTTAGTTCAAATGCAGAGGCAACAACTTGCTCAGCTTCAGCAGAAACAGCAATCTCAGCATTCCTCACAACAGACACATCCGAAAGCACAGGTATGCAGCTTCAGTGTTGTCATACGCTGGTATCTCCCTTTCTCCTTACGGGTGTATTTCATCTCTCTTCTAAGCGAAATGTAACACCTCTGTAAATACGTGAAATTTTAGAATGGATGCAGAATGGGTTTTGGTCAAGGTGATTTTCCAGCTTGCTGTATAGTGCCTGGAAGACAGCTTATGCTGTACTAGAGTAAATACTTTGCTTTCATTTTTCCGTTTGGAATGAGATAATATTTTAAGTTTCAACATCAAAACTAGTTGGATTTTTTTTAAAAGTTATGTATCATGGCTGTATGTTAAAAGTTGAGAAAGAGACTTCATATTTTAAGGTGTTAGTTGCGTCCACAGAGTCAGTAAGTGCAGAAATAGCCAGTGCTCTGTCGAGTTGTACTATTTCCACTGGTTTTATCCTCCTGTGTGTAAGTTCTCCGAAGAGACTTGTTTGTTAAAACTACTTTATGAGGCAGTGTATTGTGTTATGAGCAGATGTTCAGTGAGTACTAAAAATTGGTAGCTTCTGAGAGGAAAAAGGTAATTTTGTGTATTTTATTTTATTCCTTCCCCACCTCCCCCTTCCCAGCATTACTACTTATGTCTTCTAAAAGAATCACATTTTTCCTCTGTAGTGCCTTGTAAGGGAAGAATGCATGTTTTTCTCTTGACCTTACTTTTCTGTTAGTTTCTTACCAAGAAAATAATAAAAGAACCTGTTGCTGTTGTCTGTTACTAGGACAACTTATTTTACTGTTTGTCACTTCTCCTCAGTGTTTTCTGTGTTGATTAATGAGGGGTTTGGTACTGGTGGTTACTGATTTCACTTATAAAAAATGTGAAGACACACTACCAGAATATTTAAACAAAAGGATTGAATTTTTAAGACACACTGAATGTCTATGGAATGGCATTTTCTTAGTTAATAAGTAGAAATTGCAGAATGGTACATTCAGCCATTTCAGGGTGTCTTGCCAGTACTTACCATTCTTTCAGAGAAACTGGACTAACAGAAGATGTGCGCTTCCAGAATGCGGTGGACAATTACACTGTGGTACAAATTGCTCTGTGGGAATGAACGTACCGTAAATACTGAAAATTCTTTAGACTTGCAGTTGCAGTGTATTTGCTGCCTAGAGACAGAAGAGAGAAGGAAACTTAAGTTTTCTTAGAGGAAACTTCTCAAACACATAAAATCACAGAATGGTTTTGGTTGGAAGGGACCTTAAAGCCCATTGAGTTCTACCCCCTGCCATGGGCGGGGACCCCTCCCACTAGCCCAGGTTGCCCAAAGCCTCATCCAGCCTGGCCTTGAACCCCTCCAGGGATGGGGCATCCACAGCTTCTCTGGGCACCCTGGGCCACTGCCTCACCCCCCGCACAGGGAAACATTTCTTCCCAATATCTCATCTCAATCTCCCCTTTTTCAGCTTAAAACTGTTCCCCCTTATCCTATCCTTACACCTCCTGATCAAGAGCCCCCCAATCTCTCCTGTAGCCCCCTTTCAGCACTGGAAGGCTACTCTAAGGTCTTCCCGGAGCCTTCTCTTTTCTGGGCTAAAGAACATGTCATGAAAGTGATCTGTTACGCTAAGAACTGCAAGAGCCATTGACTGGCGGAATTGGACAGGACTTTCTCAGCACTCATTTGGACACTAATTTTCAGCTTTTCATCAGACTTCTGATATGGAAATATTTAATGTTACAGTGCATTAGATTACATTTAGAATTTGTATTTATTTATTCGCTGGTAATTGTGCATTATAGTAAACCTAGCATGGTGTTTAATTTTCTACTTGGATAACTATAAAGAATTTTCTTTTATTCCCACAGGGCTCCAGCACCTCTGACTGTATGTCAAAAACACTTGATTCAGCCAGCGCCCACTTTGCTGCATCTGCAGTGGTCAGTGCACCTGCTCCTAGTCGCAGTGAGGCAACGAAGGAACAAAACACCAGCCACAACAATATTAACGGTGTTGTCCAGCCTTCAGGTGATGATTTCTTACAACTTGTGGTCTAGTGTGGGTTGAGAATATGTCAACTGATCTTACTTCTGATTTCTAAAATACTATTAAATAAAGAAAAAAATCAGTTATATTGACTGTGGTACTTAAAATACATTTGTGTCATGGCATGTAGGTTACTGCACCAAATGCACTTTTACACTGGAACAGCATTGTTTATTTTATAGGCTTTTACCTTTTAATAATCTGTTACAATCAGAAGTATAAATGACAGCATCTTTAAAAGAGTGTCAATGCGTAATTAAAAATCAATTGCTTAAGACATTGTTGAGTACTCTGAGAAGGAAACAGAAAACTTTCTACATTTTTTGGTCATTATCTCACTTGCTTATTCAGACAGAAACATACTAAACTACTTGTAGCAGTTCTTTGGCATCACTGCAAGTTTCAGATTTCATCATTTAGGATTCCTCTGAAATTCAGGCAAAAGTGTAGACGTTGGCATTCACGACCTCCTCCTGCTCCTCTTTCTGAACCTCCATTATCAGAAGGCAGTAATGCCAGTCATGCTGGTGCAGTAGCCACGTTGCCGAGAGACAAATGTTGTTTGGCATTTGGCTGCTGTAACAAATAAAAGGCTTTTAGAGTAATTCGTTGTTTTACCAGCTAATGATGTGATTAGTTTTATAGGCCTTCTGCCAGGCTGGGTTAATGATAATATGAAATGAATAGAGGGGACAAAAAAACCCACAACTGCATAAAATCAATATACTGGAACAGTTCCAGGAAAGAAAAAGCCACCTATGTATAATTGTGTAAGATCATATCTGAAAGGGTGATGTTTGGAGGGGTGTAAGATCAGGCACATGGTAGTGTACCATGCTGATACGCGGTACACAGCTTTACGATTGATGGCAACCCTTGCAAATATTGTGCATATGAAGTTAGACTGCTTTTACTGTTCTGAAGCTGTAAGTCGCAATGATGTAAAATAGACACTCCTATTTAGGATAGGAAGACTTGTAAATTAGGAAATGTTACCTGAAAGCAGATTTTTTTTCTTTAAGGAATAAGAATCTAGGGGAAGATATGTCTGGTTCCCCTGTGGTCAAAATCAGAACAGTGAATAGCTAGGATACCATGATGAAATGTGAGAACCTCTGGTTTGAACGCACACTGTGAAACCTGCAGTTTCTCACAATTTAGGAGTGCAGATGGAGCACTGGAGCATAATCTGAAAGGAGTTTTCTACTTCGCTTAGTCTTAAACTCCTAGTTTTACTGCCTTGAGAGAGTCTGGTCCCCAGAACCTCTTTATGTTGCTAGCAGGACCGGGTAGGAAGTGATTCAAAGCATCAGAATTCGGCTTCACAGTGGTGTCTGAGGTTGCCTAGCTAGGGTGTTCCCCATTCAATTTACTTTTATGGGGAATGTTGCTCCTTCAATTTAAGGCATCTAAAATGAGCTGTACAAAGTTGGGCAATATAAAAGTTCTTTGTCATCCGGTAACTTCTTTCGCTTTCTGATGTTCCTATGAGTGAAAAAAACATGTGCTAACTAGGAATATTTCTAAAATGTATTTTGTGAATCTTTAAAAAACAGATTTGCAGAATTCCGGTGACACATGTACTTAATGCATTGCCCCTGAGGTTAATCTTTGTTTTTGAATCTAAGGAATGATGTATTTTTAATAAACATTTGTTTTCTAACAGGAACCTCCAGAACTTTGTACTCCACCAACATGGCTTTATCATCCAGCCCAGGGATTTCAACTGTACAGCTTGTAAGGACAGTTGGCCACACCACCACAAACCACTTAATTCCAGCATTGTGCACAAGCAGCCCTCAAACACTTCCCATGAACAATTCTTGCCTGACGAACGCAGTGCACCTCAACAATGTCAGTGTTGTTTCTCCAGTCAATGTGCATATCAATACAAGGACTTCAGCACCATCGCCAACAGCCTTAAAACTTGCCACAGTTGCTGCCAGTATGGACAGAGTGCCAAAGGTAACTCCTAGCAGTGCCATCAGCAGTATAGCAAGGTAAGTGTGGAGCAAGTAGAACCACAAAATTAATCAGAGGGCTGGAGCACCTCCCCCATGAGGACAGGCTGAGAGAGTTGGGGTTGTTCAGCCTGGAGAAGAGAAGGCTCCGAGGGGCACTAATAGCAGCCTTCCAGTACCTGAAGGGGGCT
>WKFP01015240.1:359128-392744 GCA_011057875.1 Pterocles orientalis | reverse complement strand
AAGTTGGAGCACTTTTAAGTATCGTGCTAACATAGATGTCTCCATATATGTGCCCAACTCTCCTTAGAGCACTGGATAGAACTGCTTCCACCTCTAAGAGACTTCTCAGTGTTATCTTCAACATCACAAAAACAACCAGCTGCTGACATCTGCAGCATGGCAGTGACAAACCACAAGAGCTCGTGCAATACTGTCTCTTTGCAGATTAACCCCTAGATCATTTGCACTGATTTTAGGTGCCAGTAGTTTTAATCAAGTTCCATTGTGTTTGAACAGCTTCATTTTAACCGTTTTAATTTGGCCCTTTCAGATAGATTCTATCAAACTCTCCACATGTTCTCTGCGTAACTTTGTGTACCCACGTTGTAAGATGCAAGCCGGCACATACAAATTTATACATACATAGTAGACATACATACATAGTATACATTACGTATACATATATGTATACATATGGATGTATGTGTTATCTGGTTTATATTTTAGATACATATGTGCCAGCATGTATCTTAGTATATAGATAGATATTTATTTTCATTGAACGGCAGCACTGTGATTTCAAGATCCTGAAAAGCTGTTTCACAGGAGTGGGAGGAGCTTGCAGATGGCTAAAATTTCTGAAAATTACAGTATTTGGGCTTTGTTTACAGGCTCAAAAGTCACGTTTGTTTGTGAATTAGAAAAGTAAAAAATGGATACTAGGAAATGTGGCTTACTGATTATTGCATAATGCTTCTGGAGAGGTTAAAAAGAGCGTGTTGAGATGGAAAATCACGTGTATAATTTAGTCACTGAATAGCTAGAGAAAAAGGTATTTTTAAATTGGAAATCATGCCTTAAAGCATACTTTTATATAATTAATGCATTTAGTTCTTGTTTCCCTCAAGTCAGAGGGGTATTTCAAGTCATGTCAGCAAATGCCTTGAAGAGTGCCACCTTAGCTGACTAGGTCTTAGGCTTCTCTACAGAGAATGTTAATAAATTAGAAGAACATTTTAGATCTCTTGCGCTAGTGCTAGAGCATAATTGGGGTGTGTGTAGGGGGGGAAATGATGTTAGAACAATGCTTTTGCTCTCTAAGAGAATAATTGATACTGGGTCATCATGACATATCTTGACTTTTTCTCCCTCGGGAGACTTTTTAGTACTCTTATCTGTAACTTGGGCTGGTAGTTTACAGTTAAATGCAATACTCTTGGAGAAGGGACTGTACTGTTAGTGAAGTAAAAGCAGTTCTTAAATGCCAGCATTTAGATTTAAATCTGTTTCTAGTGTGTATGTGTTAAGGTTTCTCCTTGATCCAGGTAACAGCTGTGTAAAAAAAAAAAAAAAAAAAAAAAAACACTGCATAAGGAAATACTCATGTTCCTGCTGTAACTATTGAATATTTCTTTTCTTGCAGAGAGAACCATGAACCAGAACGACTGGGTTTAAATGGCATAGCAGAGACAACAGTGGCCATGGAAGTGACATAACCTCAAACCCGTGTCTCAACCTGTGCTAATGGTGTAGTCATTTATATTCCAACTGAATGCAAAATACAGCGCTCTGTGGATCACAGAGAGCTGAAATGGACCTAAATGGACTATCATTATATCGTGTATTAAGTCGATATATAATGTAAATTTTGTAAAATTGGGAAAATCACTACCTTGTAAAATAGTTTATTTGTATCATCAATATTATTTCTGTTACTTGAATAGTAGATATTCATCATCATGCTTTTGCACTTGAATTTGCAACTGAATGGATTAAAAAATAATTCTTTAATGGGATCATGAGCATGAAATGGGATCCTGCATCACTTGTTTTAACTATTTATTTTGCCATGTTTACATTTTGTATCTTGTACAAATAAATCCAACTTTGTGTCTAAAAAAAAAAGTTAAAGATTCATAGCTAGGAGACAAAATTCTTGTAATTTTTTTCTAAAGGAAATGTAAAGTTTTCACTTGGTTCATTTTGTTTCACAATTTGACTAGATGGACTTTTTGGTAAATACTTTAGTGGCATTTCACTGTCAAATATGAAGTTCAAGGCAAAATAGTATTTTCTATTACTGTGCAGGGGAAAGGGATGGATCGATACATGCAAATTTAATGTAGTAACTCACTTTTCCATATATTTTGAATGTATATTTCTATTTATAATACCAGTTTATAAAAAATAATTACACAGGCAAAAAACCTGACTAAGAAAATTATGCATCTAGCACATATAAAATTGTGCAGATATGAGAAAATTTTCAACTGATTACATTTTATCTGAAGACTGCATATTTTAACCGGCTTTAAAACTGTAACACACCACATAAAGGATATTTTACCAGGTATGTATTGCATTATATATCATTGCAATAATTAATTATTGGATGTCTAGATATCGAGCCATCCCAGGTGGTGGGGGGGAGGGAGGGTTGTGGCAAGATTGTCTTTTCAATTTTGGAGAGTTTTCCTGTGGCTACAAGGCAAGTAACGGGTTGGAAAAAGTCTGACTGTAAGCGTTGGACACCTTCGTAGTGTAGTGTTTTAGTGACTTTTTTTATACGGTTCTTGTAAATTAGATACGTGTAGTGGTGTTTCAGAATGTTTGTTTATGCACTAGTTCAGACAACTTTCCCTGTTACTTGTTCTTGATAAGTGAAAACTGCAGGGAAATAAAAATACATATCAAAACATGGACAAGTTGTAGATGTGGTTATTTCACAATGTGCAAGCAATAGAGGTGTACATTTTGAAGGTTATTAGTGGTCTTTTGATGATTTTGACCAAAGCATATGCACTTTTTTCCAGAAGGTTTCTGTTTATGTGATTATTTCCTGTGCTTGCAGTATGTGGTAGGGGAGGGATGGTCTGGTAGCTGGAACCTGAGACCTGGGAATTCTCAGAACAAGACAGTTTCTTGTTCTGCCGAAGAAACTTCAGGTGTTAGTTTGGGCAAAAAAATTGAATTTTCTGCTCTTTGGTTCTCCATCTGTAATTTGGATAATGTTTCTGTATTGCTTATTAATCGTGGAATTGTTGAGGTTGGAAGGAACCTCTGGATGTTGTCTAGTCCAGTCTCTCCACCCTCTAAAGAAAGTCAAGATATGATTTTCCAATGTGTCATGCAGTCAGTGTATTTTTCCTCTTGGCTTTTTATGTAAAGAGCTATTTTTAATCCAAGTTGTGATTAAACATATTTTGTCTTATATTCTGAAAGTTAAAAATTCTGACAGTTAAAAACACTCGCAGAGCTTTAAATACTGGGAGCCTGTCAGAAGCTCAGATGTCTAAAATGAACTATTTTTTGCTTACCTGATGCTGTCTTTTCTATTCAGTATGAAGCCTGCAAGGAGAGATGATAATAGATGGCATCCACTGAGAGCAGTCACAGGAGCCCACGACACTTCAGTGTCACTGCCTTGCCCAGGAGAGGTGTGGTGGCAGGACTGGGGGTGTCAGCACAAGGGGGAGGCACCTGTGCAAATGCGTGGTAGTTCATCGCTCTCTCTGCATCGTGGCTTCCTTGGAACTGACAAACTGTTCTTTACATGTACATGATCTTTTCACGTATGGCTGAGGTTTTCTGTAGAATTCGGTTCATTTCTGGGAATGACTATGATGTATACAGTCTGAAATACGAACGATTTTTTTTTTAAAGCAGAATTGTTGCAAAACAGAGCCTGAAAAAGAAAAAAAAAAAAAGCTATTCTCCTTGATATATAGAAATAGCCTCGCTTCTCTAACATATCCCCAAAGACCCTTTTGAGGTTTAATGAAAATGTGAAGTCATTTCTTCTGCAGATTGAAAGTTGTATGCTTGAAAATGACAGCTACTGAGCTCTGTAGTAGAGACTCCTCTCACTACAAACGTAGATCACTTTCATGGTAAATTGGACTGAAAATGTCTCTGAAATGACTGAAAAGTGCTCTGTATCTATGACTTAGTATAGTCTAATCCTCATCTAATGACTTGAGAAACCTTTAGCTGGAGCTGCTAACTTTTAATAGATTCTGGAAGAATGTGAGGTGGAGAAAAGGATTTAATGAATTCCGAAGGCTGTAATGGTAAGTGTGCCATCTGTGGGTGAGTTTCATTTGAAGGATTAGTACTGACGTAGCTTTACTGTAAAGTAGCTATAATACTGTCTCTTCAGAATTTCTACCAACTAATTGTGTGCTTCAAGTGCAAAAAAAGGAGGGTGATGAATTATACTGTAGTCTGTAGAAATCTTCATTTTAAAAAAGGGAGTATTGCTCTTAAGTCTTCTACTGTCTCCTAATATTGGTATATAGCAGAGATTGCAATGACTGAGTTATTGTTGTGCGCTGTTTTAATAGTCTGTGCTGGGGATGACATTATTCTTTTTTAGTTTCCCTTATTTGAACTTCATGCGTACCTGCAATGTGATTTGAGTAGTGATTTCTGGTTTGTTACATATTAGGAAATGTTCAGGTAAGATTTGTGAATGTAACTATCTCCAGCAATTTATATCAGACTTGTGTAATGTGCAGAGTTTTCCTTTAGATGTCAGATACTAGAAAATGATCTTTTTCTAATAAGGTTTATCTGCTGTATTTAATGTGTAGGTTAACTGGAGTTTTGGTAGGTGTTTGTTTCTAATTCTAGTTTGTCTTGTTTCTAATTCTGCTGTAGAGCTTTTCCTCCCCTTTCCAAACAACATCTAAACAATATCCTATTCTATTTACAGAGCTGTCCCTTTTCTTTGATCCGCTACAGTAGGTTGTATTGTGGGTTTTTTCCCCTGGTACAAACAAGAAGACAGTTACTGCAGCCCTTTGTGGTTTTCCTGAGACTCCTTTTCCTTCCCTGCTACCTCCAGCCCCTTTGTAGAGGGTAACAGAAATCTTTCCCATTTCCTTATTACAGTAATTGTGATTTTTGAAGCAGAATCCTCAGACAGTGCAGCCTTCCGGGAGGTGACTGATTTATCCTGAAGTGGACTCGGCATTGTGCTTGCAGCTAGTCAGCGTTCCTCTCAGTTTCCAGTACCATTCAGGAAGAACTGCTCAGACCTTCAGAATAGTGTCCTGGTAGCAATTAGCATCTTCAAACAGGAAAGCTCTGAAGGCTACAGCAAACTAAACACTCTAGACACAATTGCCATCCTAACAGACTTCCCGGATTTGACTTCAGAGAAATGGTTTCAAATGTCACTTCCCTGTTTCTTCTATTTTTATGTTTTGCAATATTCAAACGTATTCCTAGAAGGATGGAGAATGATATTCACAAATTAAAGTATGTCTTTGCAGTAAACTGCTAGTTGGGAAGGAAGAAAAAAGGGAAAGACGACTCTTAGCAGGGAGAGGAAATGTTTCCTGCATAGCAGCAGAGCCAGGCAATGTAAGTAGGGTTAGCTATTAAGATCTAAGTGTTTACATTTGAACAAAGGCACATGGAAGATAATTGTTTCTGATCTAACCAGCTAATTATGTGGAAAACATTAGATACGGGCAGTTGCTGTCTGCGAGCCAAAGCAATCCTGGGTCAGTTGAGTTGCCCAGGAAAGCCATCCAGCCCAATCGCCATGGAGACAGTGGTGTGCTGGCCTGGGGAGCCCCACTACTCGGACCTGGGAAGCTGCCTAAAGCAAACAGCTGCTCAGGAGGAGATTTCTCGGGGGAAAAGAGCAGGTGGTTTTAGGGTAAGGGCAGTGTGACTTGAAGCCAGGGCAGATCCACAGTGAGGGCTGTTGTGCTTCCCAGCACATCCTGCCGTAACTGCGTTAGCTGGAGTTTTTCATTCTGGGGAGGCTGTTGCTTGCCTTTACAGAGGTAATGTTATGGATAGCCTGCTGCGTTGCTCCAGCCTACACAGAAATAAAACAGCCGTCCAGCTATTTGCAGGGTGCCTAAGTGCATTTAATGGCAGCATTTCTCTTGTGGGACGGTGATAGTATGTGAGAATAGCATATGTATGAAATGGAAATATATTTGGGTCATTTTCTTTACAAAGCTTTACTTCAATGGCCAGAAGGAGACTGTAAAGATGCACTTCTGAGAGAACATAATACTGATTCCATTTCTGTTTGGTAGGAAAGTCCACTGGCTGAGAATATGAGTTTGAAGCAGGCTTCAATTCTTACTCATACATTATTCTGTCCTTTTAAGCACCTCGCTCAGCAAGTACTTGTGTGTCTTGTCCTCCTGCTAGTGAACACAGAGCCTTCTAGAAGGAGTGACTTCAGAACATTTTCAGATGACTTCTCTTAACTGACTGAAGGTGACTGCATCTTGCATCTTTACTGGCTGTGTAAGGGAAGACTTGGGAATATCAACATCCTACTTGCAGGAACCCAACAGTCGTGTGTGAAGCTAGATGATGGGAGGTTCTCATTTGTCTCTAAATGGGTTTGATTGTGTGCCATCATGCTGCTGTGATGGTCAGGACTCAAAATGACATTCCCTAACGTGAGAACGTTTGTTTTTGAAGTGCCTTTCTGTTACACAGGAGGAAAAGGGAGTTTCAGGTTAAGTTCCCCATTTTCTCAATGACTTGCTTGTTCCTGAGTCACCTAGTGTGTCTTGAAGTGCAATCTGTGTGTTATTTGTTTTTTTAATGGTGTAATCTCAAAAAATTAAGAACACTTACGCAAGTTACATTCTGCTATGAATTTAACCCCATTTAATCACAGTCTGTGTTGTCACCCAGTAACTGCAGTTTAAAGGGAAAAAATAATTAATGTAGTTGGAATAAGACTAAAATCTGAAAACTAAGATGTTTTGAGCCCTGTTGGTTCAAGACAGCCCAGAACAGCCTTTCCCTTGTGCCCTGGTTATGCCACTTTTTCTCTAGTTATGATTGTCTTCATGACTGAAAATCGGAAAATCGGTTTAGTCCAATCTGGCTTCAATCCATTACACACTGGTGTAACTCTAATACAAATGTAATTACACAGGGAGGATAATGTAGAAAGATCAATTAGAGAGCAAAGGGCAAATGAAGGAGGGAGACAATTAATTAAGGCTATGCTATAGCAGATAGTGATAGGAGAAAATTTGTAACAACAGATAATGAGCTGAAATCCTTTTGTCTGGCAGGAGTACATAACCACGTAGAGTTCTGAAAGATACAATGAAAAGACTGGCCACAGCACCATACCTATCCTATCGTATTCTGTCCAAATCTTACCTGTTCGGGAATGCCTGGGAAAATAAACCAGTAGTGTGCCTGTCAGCTGTGGAACTCTCTGAAAGAGAGCAGCAAGACTGACCAAGACCAGATGTAACTGATGGTTATTAACACTTTCCAAACCTCAGTAGGGGTTCAGACTGATTTGGACCGGGATGCTAAGGGTTGCAGCAAGGGCCTGCTTCAGCAAGCTGCGATGTAGCCCCATCTGCCCCCTTCCCCCCTGGGGATGGCTGGTGGCAGCTAGCTGTGAATTGATGGCAGCCTGGTGCTCGCTTTCCCACCATCGCTGTTGATGCTTCGCTGACTCTTCCTGAATTAATGTGATTTCATTGAACCCTGCCTTGGGGACAAAGCGATGCTGAAAATAACAACATTCCCCATCTTCCCGATAATGATCTGACTAGACTAGTCATCCAGGTTTTAAATCAACAGCTTTGTAAGTGACACCAGAAGATGGCATCATCTGCCTGTAATGCTCTTTAACTCTTTCTGGATCTTCACACATACAGGTGGGGTTTTTTCACAATGAACCTGCTTTCCCTCACAATGAAACTCGGTGTGGATGCTGTGTGTTGGGGTTGTGTATTTTTTTAGTTGCCTTGGGGTTCTTTGGTTGGTTGTCATCCTTGATTGCTTTATAGCTTCCTATAGTTAAGGAAGACACATTCTTTTCCCCCCCCCTCCCCCCAAGTTAGCATCCTTTTATTTGGGTTATTTAGTGAGTAACTCAAATGAAAGGATTGTAACTTGGGAAAATACTTTGAGTATTGAATAATCAAGTAAAACATTTTGCTGTTTTATACAAAATGATAAAAATTGATTTATTTTTAGGTTAATATATGACTATGCATAATGTGAATAATTTATATGAAGATTGAGATTTATGTGTGCACTTAACATACTTTATATATATGCTTTAAAGTAAGCATATATTGAAGTGTTTTGCAAATTAGAAGCAATGGCTTCTCTTAAACTCCCTGCTAGCGCAGCCCAAACATTTTCTGATGGAGCGTATTTTGACTGGCAGTACTCTATTTCCAACTCTGACCTTTCTGTGGAAATGTGTATATTCAACTATTTTTTTTTAATTATCTACAGCCCTGTAGGGACCATATGCTCTATTCTACTTTGATTACTGCAGGTGGTGTTACAATGTAAAATAAGTACAAATTTTAGCTAAGTAAAAGAGGAATGACCTGCAGGAAGGGGAACTATCAGAAAGGAACCCCCGTGGTCCATGATCACCAGAAAGAAATCATTGCCTGTCTGGTCAAAGGAAATGTTGCTTATGGGATGGACAGTCATCTTGGGTGACCGAGAGTGTCAGTTATGTAGATCCTATACATTTTGCTGTTAAATTTGTTCTTTGCCTGGGCAGATGGTTTTGTAGCCCAGCCTCTCCTGAACAGTAAAGATCTCTCCTTGCCTTTGGTGACGCATGGGTATGCAATTAGATTGTTTCTGTATCTCAATTCTCCTAGCTGCCTTCTCAGCCCTCTTTAGCTCATTTCGTTCCTTGTTTTTCAGTCTTTGGCTTTCTTTTTTCTTTAGTTTTATTCCTGTTAAACACTTTGTTCTGGCTTTGTAAACATTTTCCCTGATACACTCCTAAGTACCGTCTGTTGTCTGCAGGATGTTAACTATCCTTGACATTTAAAAATGCTTTTTGTTGTGGGGATCCCAACCCTTATGGTACCTCTTGCAAGACACCACCACCCCTTTACCCATAGATGTATCTCAGCACTGATGACACAGGCATAGCATCAAATTTCATCTTGATGGCCTTTGCTGAAACACCAGGATCAATAGAATCTACATTAAAGCTGCTTTCCCTGATGGTAAGATACTCCCCTGGCCAGTACTGGTGCCAGTTCATGGCACTGAATTGTTAAAGACTGCAAAAATTCAGTCTTTTTGTTCTTTTCCCAAGCCCAAAGCTCATTCCTGGGCCTTAGAAGCAGGAGTAAAGGAAGCAATAATCTTTTTAGACTTTGTATCTAGCTGGAGAACTTGCTCCACAGTTGTAGGAAAATGAGATGACATCAAGGCTCGCTTTCTTTACTTCTGTGGTACCAATAGCAAAAAAATTCTTTTGCATTCTGTTGGCTCAATAAAGCCAAGCAGAATATAGCTGTAGTGGTTTAAGTACCACAATCTGAAAAAAACAAGGCTTAATAAATGAAATAAATTAATCATGATAATGCTTAAGACTACAGCAGCAGAGTATGACTACTTTTCTGTATTTTGATAGTTTGTTTTATGTGAAGCAGTTTCCCAGTAAACTGTAAATCATACTTTCCATCACTTACCACTCTGCGAGGTACCAGGGCATCCAGAACAGTCTGGGAGAAGCCCACAAGCACAAAGAGGTTCCGATCACTCTTGAATCTGGCTGAAAACTAATGTTCCTGTTAGGCTGCTTAACTCAGTAATCTGGTAATAAGTAGTAAAAATCGTGGCTTTTTGACAATACAGTATTGTCTACAATACAGACAATGCAGTATTTTGTCACTATTGCTAAGAAAAGATGGCTCTTCAGTGCATTCTTCCTGACTGCAGATTATACCTGCTCTAATAGGAAGATAGAGGTTTGCCTATCTTGCTACAAAATGAGCTCTTGATAATGGAGAAAATACGGATTAATTAATTGAAATGGTTGTCTTTTATGACTAAGCCCCTACTTGTCATGACTTAGGAATTTGCTATTCAGGGTAAAA
The DNA here is from genome assembly GCA_011057875.1 of Pterocles orientalis. Lineage (NCBI taxonomy): Eukaryota > Metazoa > Chordata > Aves > Pterocliformes > Pteroclidae > Pterocles > Pterocles orientalis. The sequence continues at coordinate 382,890 of WKFP01015240.1, read as the reverse complement.
GCTTAAAACATAAGAGAAATAAAAGGGCTAGATAATTGTTAATCCACAGGAATAAATCACATTATATAATAATGTCTTATCACATGCTGCACATGGCTAACTCTCCCTGATGTAATTGCTTTTAAGAAGGGCATGAGAGCCTTTGTAACTGGCCTGCTCTTCTCGCATCCACGCCAGGTAATGAGGACAGCCAGAAGAAAGAGAAATCTCCGTAGAAATGCTCAAGAACTGACCACTGTCATCCTAATTGCGTGACTGAGTTAACGAAGCTGGTGTTCTGTTCTTTGGAGGAAACTGGTTTCAGAAGCTGCTTGGAGTTGCTGAAGTTCAGGGAATGTCTGCAGCTTTCCAGAAGACTTCAACCGTTGTTAAATTCGTCTTTGTGTTCTAGATTCTTGCCAGGGAGAAAATGATGGAGGAGGAGGAGGTGACATGTGGTACATTAGCCTGTTTCCAGTAACTTTAATCCAGGGAAATGACCTAGCCTCGGCGCAGGGGTGGGGCAGGAGGGCTGGTTGCAGGTATTTTTAGTGGGTAAGGAAGAAACATTGCCAGTGAGGAGAGGAGGAGGACAGCACTCCTGAAGTGCAGGAACATGCTCCAGACACTGTTTTTCCCCGATGCTGATTCACCGACTGCATCATGACAAACTTCTTGTAAATGTAACAAAGTCAAAGTATCACCCCGAGACACTCTTGTTTCTCCTTTTCCTCACAGAAAATAAGGGTGATGTAATGAAATGACAGCGCGGGAGGAGCATCCCTTCACCTGATTATGGATTGGCCTTGTGGCGGAGGCAAAATGCAGGTTTCCAGTCCTTTCTCCTTATTTTCCCTCACAGAGCAGCTGCAGCTGGAGGCCTAAAAACGGAGCCAACAAAGCCAGGTACAAACCCCCACACCTGCTCCCTCTTGTCCGTTTTTATTCGATATACTCCTGGCGTCGACCAGAAGCATAATTAGTAATTAACGGGGGCTTATCCCTCCGTAAATCGCCACCGACGAGGCGCTGCCCCGGCCGCTGTGAGGAGAGCGGGCGGAGTGGCGGGAAACCCGCCCCTGAGGGGAGCCGTTGGGACCGTTACAGCCGCTGGCGGCCGCCACCTGCCGCGCGGACTACGCCTCCCGGCAGCCCCCGCGCGCGCTCCGCTCTGAGGCGGCGGAGCCCCGGGGGGCGCTGAGGGGACGAGGGCTCCGCGCCGCCCGCCACCGCCCCTCCCCGCGCAGCCGCGCCTGGGTGGGGGGCGAGCGGGGCTGCGCGGCCGGTTGCCGGCGCGTTGAGCGGCTCTTTTTTTTTTTTTTTTGCTCCGCCCCGCCCCGCCCGCTTGGCGGTAGCAGCAGCCGGGCGTCTGCGGCACCTGCCCCGGCGGAGCGCCCGCTCCCTGCGGCCGGCGCCCGCCCGCCCGCCCCACCTCACACCGAGATGGCGGATCCCGCCGAGTGCAGCATCAAAGTGATGTGCCGGTTCCGGCCCCTCAACGAGGCGGAGATCCTCCGGGGGGACAAATTCATCCCTAAATTCAAGGGCGAGGAGACGGTCGTCATCGGGGTGAGTCTGCCGCATCCTTCTCCCCGGGGCCAGCATCCCCCTCGCGGTCCCTCAGGAGCTCCCCCCCGCCGCCCATTGTTCTCGCTGCGGCGGAGCGCTTGAGGGGCGGCCCCTCCCCGCAGAGCCCGGGGCTCCCCCCCGCTCCACACCGCGGGTGAGGGGGCTGGGGGTCGGGGAGGGGGCGCGGGGGCGGCTGGCGGCGCTGATGTCATGCCGGGGACTGGGCATGCTCGCCGGCACTCCGCGGGGGCGGCCGCCCGCGCCTCCGCCGCGCCCCTGCGGCAGCCCGCGGGGAGAAAGTTTTCCCGGTGTGTGTGTGTGTGTGTGTGTGGGGAGGGTCCCCTTCGCCGGGGAAGCAGCATCCCCCGGCCCCTGCGAGGCCAGACAAAGCCCCCGGTCCCCCCGAGGACAGCGCTGGCAGGACGCGGCGAGGTGGCAGCGGGGGCACTGCGGGAGCATCCTTAAGTTGCCATGAGCCACGCCAGGTGAAGTTTTTTTTCTTCTCATTAAAAAATAAAAAAAAGAAATAAGTTTAAATATCAAGTCGCTCCCCGCTTGCAGCAGTGATATATCCAAACTCTGCGTTTGCCCCACGCTTTGTAAGGGCTGGGGTGCTTACAATATTAAAGGTGTTAAAATGGACAAAGCGTGCGTGTGTCTGGGCCCTCGGCGGTTCGGGAAGTGGCTCCTTTGGGGAGGTTGAACATGGCGCAGCGCATCCATCAGCCTTGCACAGGAGAGTGCCTCGGCTTGTCATTCGGGGAGCTGGAGCTGCCCACGCGGGTGTCTCCGTTGGGGTTGCGTTCAGGAGTCTGCTGGGGTGGGTGGTACATGGACAATACCAGGGACTTGAACCTGTGTTAGGTTTTTTTGGTTGGTCTAACCAGCCCAGGTCTTTGGTGCTTTGTTTTATGTATTGGTCTACTGTGGTTAAACCACTGCTGTCCTACGATAAAGAGATCTTAAAACTAATTAATACAAAGAATGAGCAATTGTGTGGTTGTGGTGGGTTAACCCAGTACAATGGTTTGTCAAGATTCTTATCAAAGCCTTGATGTTTTTAGAAACTTCTTTCGTAAAAGTTGCAAGACGATTATGGAAAAGCAAGGAAAATAGTAGACAATTCTGGGCATAAATGGCTAGGTTGTTTTTTAATTCATTTTTATTAAATGTTTTCTGTATAGCCAAATTAACTTTCTTTGTTTGAAAGCTAAAATTATAACACGCATAACAGTCTGTTAACAATGGAATAGTCAGGTTGGTTGTCAGTCTCAGTCAGCAAAGGCAGGCTGTCTTTGGTCAAGAAACATTTGGAACGAAAGCATAACTGTAGCACAGTCATTTGGATGTTTAAGAAATGTCAGCAAATTCCCTCCCCCCCTTACATAAACAAACCCTGGGACATATTAAAAGTAAATTAAAATACATCCCTTAAATTAACATAAATCCTTCAACAATGTTTTTAAGAGAGGTAGAATTTAGAATCCTTTTGTCCTGCCTAAGTGAATGTGCAAGTATGTAACATCTCTGTCTATAAAGTATCTGTTGTCTGGGAAAACAGTAGCTAATGATGCTTTGAAAAAGGTATTTATGTCTTGTAGACAGCAGATAGTTCCTTTAGTAAAGGTAAAGAGGAAAAATAACAGCAACTATCAGTTTTCTACCATGCAATTTAAAAAATTAGAAACAAGAAAAGTGCATATATTTATTCATATAAATACATATAAATATTTTTATGTATATATTCAATTTGGCAGGATCATTTTTGTGGGCTATTTGCCATCTTGAAAATCTATTTAGAAGCTTAGAATATGTCTTTCCCTTCACAGGGCAAAATACAGATCTTTTTTAGATGCACATTTTGGTCATCTTAACTAGTGAAATACATCCTCCAATACTGCTTCTTTCCTTCAAAGAGGAACTGTCCGGCTGGGGTTCTGTGAGACTATTTGTAGCTTTGTAAGTGTAAACGAATGTGAAAAATCTTCCCATATTCTTTGTCATCTTTATTCGCAGCACTGAGCTCCCTGAGCTTTGGTGTAACTTGATCCTCGGTGGATGCCACTGCAGTATGTTAGTAGAAAGCAGAACCCTTTGGAGTTATTTACCGGCTCGGAGAGGCTGCTTAGCTCCAGCCGGTAATGCCTGGCAGGGGGAAGGAATTCTCTTTCTGGTGGAAGGCACTACCAGAGTAAGCTTCCTTCTAGAAAAGCAGGATTTTAGTCTCCAAAAGCTCGTAAAAACATAAAGCAAAAATAAACCAGAACTAAACACTTCTTGTGTGTGTGTGTTTACTATAGCATTTGAAAAACGCTGCAATGCAGCTTTTATTTTTGTTCCATAAATTATTGAAAAGAAAGGGGTTCAGTTAAAATCTAAAAAAACTCAAACAAAACCACCAACCCTCCAGAGGAATTCTGTCATCATGTAAGAAAAGTTAAAATATAAATTATTTAAAAGAAATACATTTTTCTTTTTTCTGACTAGTAAGTCTCAATAAATTTACTTTCCCTTCCCATCAAGCAGTTGTGGGGAAAGTGCTTTTTTTTTCTGAACCCCCCCACCATCACCTCCCATTATACTTTTCTTGGGCCTGGGGCAGATTTTCCAACAAAAATTGAAGATCATGATTCAGTGGTATTTCATGAAAACAAGCAGCATTGAAGGAAGTTTAGCAATTAGGCTTGAGTTTCCCCAGGATATCTTTCAGGCCATGAATAAAACTGTGTCTCTATGGTACCCGTGGTCCTGTGGTTCAGAGCTCTTGGTCAGGGAGGTCATAGGGCAATGTCCTAACTGCTCAAACCAGTTCAACCCCAGTTGGGATTTGACCCAGTGTCTTATATTCTGGGCTCTCCCATCCATCTTCATGAGCTTTGCACATGCAGCGCAGTGAAGTATGGAAGATTAAAACGCCTTACCTTAAATTTTCCCTTGGTTAAAACAGAGAAAGCCCACTGCATTTTGATTCTACTTTAAAGTTTTAAATATAAAAGCCTTTTAGATGTATCTTATCTTTAACCGTGGCAGGAAAAGGCGGCAGTGGTAAATCCATCGCTTTCTTTTGCGGTTATCTACCCAACAACAGTCTCAGCAGACTGCAGTTTCATTTTATGTTTCTGCTCCTCTGCAACCTCAAGGTGACTCTCAGATTGATTGTGTTGGCTGACATACCTAAAACTGTATTTTTCTAGCTGGCCTGCTTCTTACGGGCTTGTCGGAGAGCGTGGAGCTGTTTGCTGTAGTAAGCAACTGGGGCAGTCTTCTGGCGTGTGGTGTCTTCTTGCTTCCTCCTTCCTCTGAGTGCTTTGATTCCTGAGCATCTGCAAAGGAAGGATGCAGAGAGGCTGGGCTCCTGGTGGGGTGCTCTCCCTGAGGATACTTTTCTGGTTCAGGTATTTGGGGAGAGTGCTTCCACACCCTTTCCCTCCTCCCCTGATGTAAACAATAGAGGAATTTAGTTCTGAAGGAGTATTTTCACCTCCTTTCTCTGTTAGGACTGGAGTGACCGCTCCCCTTTCAGTGCAAGGCTGATCTGAAACCAGGCAAATATCTCCTGTTTAGAAAGGAGAACCTCTAAAATGAATCTAGCCAGCTGGGAAACCTCATGTTAGTATTACCAGAAAGAGGATAAAAGACTCTTCATTCTGGTTGTCAGCTGCTTTTTGAGCTGCAGCGTGAGGCCATGTGTAAAGCCCAGCTTAGCAGGAGCTGCTGAGCGCTGCAGTTCTGCGCTGGGCGCTCCGTGTCAGGCAGTGCAGAGCTTTCCTCGGCCCCTCGCTGCCTGCGCTGGGGGGCTTCGGTATGACTCTTTGCCAGCTCCTGCAGCAAACTGCCCAGGGGAAAACGCATGGAGAGCTGCAGGATGAATGGGGGGTCCCTGCAGGATGGTGCTTTACTTGCGTGGGGGAAAATTGTTGTTTCATCCATCAAACGTTCCACATAATTAACTATTGTGCCTAAAAGCAAACCAAAATATCATCCCCTGGTCCTTTGCTGCTGTGCGGTGGTCAGTGCTGTTGTGCAGTGTCGTATTCCATGAAGTAAAAGAGAACAAAAATGGATGGCTGATGGCTTTGAAGTGGGTGGGGTGGAATCTGAGCAGGGTTGTGGGTTTTTTTTATATACTTTCTGCTATAAGTACTGTTTGGAGTGATGCCTCGTGGAGAGATTCTCGTTTTTTTTCCATCCTTAGAATATTTGGATGTGTTTTACCTTTTGTTTCGTGCATGCCGGTAAAGTCATCAGAGTTTGTACTAATGAAAAAAGTCATGTTCTTAAGTCCCTCCTGTACAGAGATCCCTGTAGGCTGTTAAGCAGTTGTCACTTTGTGGTTAAGACGGACTCAAAATCCCTCTGGGTTAGTAGATAAATGACTAGTTAAAAAATATATCCATCCTGTGCTGCATGGCTTTTTTCATGGGGTGTGGTACATGGTGCTTCTGACAGAGACCAGGCATCCATCTCTGCCTCAAAATGCACAGCAGTTCATGACGTGTCTATAGATACCTTATAGAAAAAGCTCATGCTGGTTCGATGTAGGATGTGAAGTGAGACAGGACTTCTGTCTTGGTGTAAAGCATTCCAGGGGATACACAGCATGCTGTTTTCCTAGCAGAAGGCTTAATCTGGGAACCTAATGCTTGCTTTGTCTCCCAGCATCTTTGGTGTATTTTCCAGCTCTGCTCAAGTCTTCTATTCTGGTGAAAACTGAGAAAGTCTGGTATGAAAGCTTTTGTGAAGGTCTGTTGTGAGATACAAGCATAGCTAAGCAGGACATTAATGTGCAATCGGTGGTATCTGAAGACACCCAGAGCTGACAAATACCTTTGTGGGAGCTGTTTCTTTCAAAAACGTTGCTAATCCACCTACACCCTAAGATTTTCCTGTACCCTGGCATAAGGTGTGAACGTCTCTAACCTGCTGCATTTTCCTGTTTTGTGCTGAGATGAGCTCTGATGTGCAGTGCTCCTTCCCCTGTGGCTTTGGGCTGTGTTGCTTTCAGGTCAGACTATTTCCAGAGCAGCAGCATCACAAGACTGGCAGATCTGGCACTTGCTTTTTTTGGGTGATTTCTCTCAGTAGCTTAAGTCAGTAGGTGTCTCGGGAAGAAGTGGAAGCCTGTACATCATAGCGTGTTGCTGTTCATTTGGGAAAGAACAAATACAAGATGATTCTGTTGAGTCTGGATGGCTTTTCTGTGATTTCATTTACTGAAGAACTGCTGTGGAGCTGCTTGCTTGCTTGATTTTTAAAGAGACTAGTTGGTTTTTCTAAGGCATCCTGCTGTGCTTCACACTTATTTTCAGGAGCTTGTGTAGAAGGTTAAAGTTGCAGGACAGGTAAGATGACCAGCGGAGTAGTTTTTTGGCTCTGTTTTTGCAGTGTGTTGGCTAAAGGATGAAACTGTTCTGGATCTAATTATCAAGAAATAGAATGCATTTATTTCTTGACACAGCGATAACTTCCATAAAGCACCAAAGCAAGTGTAATGTACAATATCACTTATTCTCCTATAATGGAAGTCTGTGGAAAAAAAGATAATGTCTTGGTAAGAGCTTTGAAAAAAGTCCTTGAGCTTCTCCAGACCCCCCGATTCGGCTCTTGGGACCCTGTTGGCACTGAAACAGGTTTCTAAGGTGCTTCTGAGACAGAGATATTTCCCTTCTAGTTAACATTTGAAGTAAAATCTTCAGCTTGTTAAACACTGCTTGGCATGCTCTTGCTAAATTTAAGTACAGATAGTCACTTCTTCAGGGATGGTGTGGTTTGGGAGCTTTCTGTTTGTTTCTTTTCTGAATCCTCTGCTGTTTCTCTGCTGGAAAGGATAGTCTTTCAAGCTTGTCTGCAAGTGCTGAATTGGGGGAAAATTATTCAATGTGTGCTTCGTGGATGAATTTGTACTTGTGTGTGCTTTTCTGTTTTCTAAAAATGTAGTGAGAAGTAAGGTGTGAAAATAGCTTCTATTTATTGGTGGTGGTGCTAGAGAGATGATTTACTCAAAATACAAAGCCTATTATTTTTTCACCAAATCAATTTCCCTTTTGTGTTTTCTCGGGGCATCGAAGGCTTTTTACATTCTTTTCTAATCCTGTTTGGATATCTTTCTCTAAAAATATCTTTGTACTGCATACTGATTGCATCAAAACCATGGATTCCTACTTCAAGCTTTGAAACTTCAAATATAGTTGGTATATTCCAACAAGATAGACTGTCAAACAGCTGAAAAATGTCTTCTCATGCCGCTGTGAGTGTTGTCTCTTTTCCTCTGGTAGCTCCTGCAGGATGCTTTTGGTTCAGACCAGAAGGCTTAGACCATTCAGCATCTGTGCTCGCGTACCTCGTTCCAGCTTGTTGCAGCCTTTGTTTCCTTCCCCTGAGATGCAGTAGTTAGTCACTGTGTTTGGATTCATTTTTGCAAATGGCTATTCAGTCTGGTACAGTCAGATTTATCGGTATTTGGGGAAGGCTGGGAGTACTTTTTTTTTCTGCACCATTGGAGATGATTTCTCCTGAAGCTCCCTGCACTGAACGTGCAGTGAGGAAGCTGTTGGGGAGCGATGTGTACTTACATCTCCACATATTGTTTCAGTGTTTCAAACTGTGCCAGAAGAATAGAAGCTGTTCCAAAAGGTAAAATGAAAGAGGAGAGGACAATTATAAGTCTTTATATTAATGTGTTTTTCTCTGTAGTCGGTTTTTGAGGATTGGGCTGGAAGGGGATGCTTCCGTAAAGATGGATACATAGGAGGAGGGATTATTTTGTTTAGTTTTTCTTGGCAGTTATTAACTAGACTGCTGACACCCAGGTATTATCTTTGGTGTCCTTCCTGTTATGATTAAAATGACCCACTTTAGGATTTGTTTTCTTCCAGATTTACTGGTTCTGAAATGCCTGATGTGCCGCCAGGCACTGAAGTCCATTCCAAACTCTGTAAGTGGCGTGTCAGAGCAGCAAGTTGCAGAGCTGGAACACCTGCAGATCTCACAACTGTGTTTTCTTAAAGATGGGCTTTTCCTTCCACTGAGGACAATGCTAAATTAAAGTTAAATATCTTACATCATCAGTATGTGTTTGTTCTTTTGTCTGAAGACTTCAGTGTGCATAAATTGAGCTGTGTCATTTCATCAGTAATACATACATGCAGGGAAAAGGGGAGTGTGTTGAAAAGCGGGCAGTGGCATTGAAGAAACAAATGAACGGGGTCATCTGTTCTCTGCTTGCAAAAGAAACACACACAATTCATTTTCCACCTATTGGCTTCCATGGTTTGGGGAGGGTCTGCTTTCTAACGCATTTCTTGTTAGATTCTGGCTGGTTTATTTGAATACCAAAGTGCATTTGGAATTTGGGATGAGTGTTCTAGTTAAAACATCTCTTCTACACAAGGAGATTTATTTGCGGTTGGTTTTTTCTTTTTTTTTTTTTCCTTAACATAGGCAGCAGTCCTGTGCCCAGGATTGTTTGTGTCTGTTTTTGTTGGATCCCTTTGAGCTTGACACATTGTGACTTAATGTAGCCCAACAAGAGCAAACACAATTACCTCCCAACTACCTTCAGACCCTTTACTTTCCTCTTTTGTTTGCTTCTGTGTTGCTGCAGCCTTTTAAAACTCAAAGGTCACACCAAGGTAAGATTCATTCTGAAAAGATATTTACTAAGATGCTCTGATGACTGAAAAAACATGTATCTATGTGGGCATGAGTCTTGGTTCAGGGGCTGCTCTCAGTCCTTGCTATTGTTGGGAACCAGGGTGCTGCAGGGTGAGGCAGCAGAGCTTTTCTTTGGCAATGTGCAGAAAAATGAAGGGCCGCTCGATCCAAGTGATTTGAGAGAACAACCTGGGTGTGCAATACGGGGTAATCTGTGCTTCAGCTGATGCTGTGGGTGTAAAAGCAGAAAAGTGATTTAGAGTTGCTCAGGAATTGGTTGACACTTTTGATGCGGTGTTGCTGATATTTGTTTTTTCTATCTAATCTCCACTGTAAGGTACACATCGGATAACATGCTCGTCCATGTGATGGCTTTGTGAACCAGGAAAATTATTGAATTTTCTTGGATTTTAGAGTGTGAAAATATTGCACACTTAATAAAATCAACAAGCACGAAAGCAACACAACAGCAAAAAACCCCTTTACCTCAAGATATCCGAAATGGGATTCTTGAGCATCTTAAAGATGTGGAGTTGCAGGCATGGTATATCTGATGGATTCATCTTTTTACTTAGCTACTGAAAAGAGCCCAGCTGTTTCTATATTTTTATGGCCTCTTTGGATCTTGACTTTCCATGGGATGTCCTGGTGTCGTGGGCCAACCCATCACACCTGGAAAGCATTTGATTGTTATCAGATTCCCACGATAACACCGATACTTGGTCCCATGGCAGCTTCAGAAAATGCATATTTGCAGGTTATGAGAGTCTTATTGAAACCAAGAATGTTGGGGGTTTTGCCCATGAGAAATTGGTATTCAGAGGTAAGGATTTAAATATTTAATAGTAGTCCTCTTAGATGTCTTTGCAAAAAATGATTCATTTTTTTCAGTGCTTCACTCTCTGCTAGAAGTAGTCCTCCTCTGCTACCTAGTTATAACGATGGATAGGGGATGCCGCTGGTTGGGGTAAGAGATTCTCTTCTGGGTCAGGGAGCAGTAGGATTCTTGAAAAACTGTGGTTGTTTTGAAGCTGCTGTTAAAAATTGCTGTTGCATGAGGAGGATGGGGTATTGAAAACCACATTTTTTTATATATCAAATGGCCCAAAGGCTTGCAATGACTTTTGCTGTGCTCCCAAACAAAATATTCCTGAATCTCCTTAGGTGCTTACAGGCACAGTTGTTGCTATGACACAGTCTTTGCTATTTAATTGTTTTTGTGGCAGCCTGTGAGGGAAAGATGACCTCTTCTTTTGGAGGTTGCAAGTTGATTTTTAAAGTCACATTGGGAATCTACAGGGAAGTTGAGTCTCTGATACACAAGGATCGTTCTGACTGCTCAATTATTCTTTAACTTAGCAAAGGATGTGCAGGAGACCGTTATCTGAATTGGGGTAACTGGGTTAGTGAATATTTTTAGCAAGCCTGTTAACAGAAATCTGATTTTTCTGCAGTTGTAATCTCTTTTCTTGGCTGTACGGTTCTCCTGAATTGCTTGAATCTCTGTATTTAGGCCAACTGTGGGATGTGGATAATCTTGCAACTTCTCAAAGAGCTTTGAGATTTTATATTGTTCATTTAGTAATAATCCATCCCAAAAATCTGCTAAGGAAAGTCTTCCGGCTTTTACTTTTTTTAATACGTTGCTTTGTAATACAAATAGCTGAGCTGCTGTACTTGCAAGGCACAGAAGGCAGCTGGAGGATGTGTGTGATGTGTGTATCTATGTATATGTCTGTACGTATATTGGGTTAGCTCATAGCACACAGTGATGTCCCAACACGAGGTGTTTGGGGCTAATTCAGCTGGAACAAGCCCAGCAAATGTATACATCTTGCCTTGTTCGCTGTGTACCTGCCAGGATTTGCTGATGGCTTGATCAATGCTGCGTGCCCTTTGGAAACGCAGTGACTTCTCTGACCCTGGGAAGCCATGCTGCTCCTGGGCTTTACTGCTGATGCTCTGAGGAGCTCTTTCAGTTGCACTGCAGACACAGCTGTCTGCACCCGTACAGCTCACTCTTCTCCAACTGCTGCAGTCTGTTCCTCTTTAACAGCCCAATGGTGATATTTATCACTATATAAATCGTACAAAAAGCCACTACTGAAGATGGACCTATCAGTTTCAAAGTGCTACCCCCTGTGTCATGTCCATCCTCTGCTTCTGTGCCCTTTTATCTTATATTTGTTTTTTATCCTCTCCCTTTTTATCTTGCATTTTATTTTTTATCCTCTCCTTTTTAATATTACATTTTGTTTGGTTTTTCTCCTCTTAGAACCTATCTGTATGCTTTTTTCTTTTCTTATTGCTTTCTGGGTCAACCATAAATACCCAGTGGAAAACTGCTGTCATTTGATAAACACATAGGCTTGATTATTTTTCACTTTATGGTATCTTTTACAATTTGACTTCAAAGCATCATAGTTCAATGATGCAAACAAATCTTAAAGCAAAGTTAATCTTGCTGTACAGAAGCACTTGTTTCTTTATACTTGAGAAAAATATTTGCTTATATTGGTAATAAAGTATTTATTCTGTCCGTTGCTTGCTCAGATTTTGTGTATGATAAAATAACCTTAGCCATAAACTTCAAATAAAACTGTTGCCAGCATAAACGATTTATTTTAATTGTACCATATGTGATAGCTGAGCTGTGAAGCACTGTGAAAGAGTCTTTTCTCTTTCTGTGCGGGAGGAAGGTAGAGCTCTGCTGCTGAAAGCTGACGGGAAATGGAAGCACCTACGGTGGTGTCACAGCTGGTGTGTTGTGTGTGCCGGGGCCAGCGCTGGGAAGAAGAAGGAGAAATGGAAACCCCTGGTTGTCACTCCCCGGCTTGGGGAACACCCGACTCGCCCGCAGAGCTGCTCCCCTTTGGGGGAAAAAATTGCTGAGATGAGTCACTGCTCTCTCCATCCTCTGATCAAAGTGTTTGAAGGGCTGCTTATTGGAGATGGGTGGCTCCGAGTGTCTGTGAGTGCAGAACGGGCTGCCTCAGTCAGAGCGGTGAGAAGTGCTGCCTTCAGCCCCCCTCCAGTGCTGCTCATCCTCATGGCAGAAGGATGGGAGCTGCAGCGGGGGAACCAGCTCCCGGCGCTGCCTGCAGTGCTGTTTGATGGCTGGCTGTGTGCAGAGCTAGTGGCACGGCTTATAGATGCGATCGTTTTCGAGAAGAAGGCTGAACTATTGCCCTGGTTTTGAAATGCACTTTTGTCAGAATTGGTCAGTAGTATATCACATAATATGGGGCTTATGTTTTGCTTAAAATTAAGTGACCTCTCCTTGTTATGCTTTGTGGTATGTGCATGTGCTGTTTCATCGACAGCAGTACTATAGAAATGCATAATTTTTACTGAGCTGAGTACATGACTCTTCTGGCGTGATGCAGCTCTGAATCTGTTACCCTTAGTAGAGTTTGCATGTGGCCCGTTTTGGATTCACACTTTGGAACTGAACAAACCTGGATTTGACTTGGGAGGGACCTTAGGCTCAGCAGCTCCTTGGTCCCCTATTTATACAGTGGGAATATTCCTTTTCTCTTGTCTTATACTGGTTTTGGTGGTTTATATTTCAGGGTTTTCTGAGTTTGGATACTGTGGTGGCTGCTGCTACGCACTTCAGTTTCGTTTTGAGAGTCATTTGGGACTGTAACATGCTGGTGGATGTGGGAATTCAGGGCAATCAGTCTGTCCTGGAGAGGGGTACCTCCTGTCTTTAGGATTTGGAGTACATTGCTGTGTATCTGTCCTGCTTTTCTAAAGAGCCGTTGGTGACCGTATGAATATATTTCCACCACATGCAGTGGCTGAATGGTGTGAATGCAGCCGTAGGCATGCGGGGGCAAACGCTGGAGCCCCGCTGCTCCTCCAACCCGAGCAGCAGCATCTCCTGCTGAGAGCTGTGTAGGGGCAACGGTGGCACTGCTGTCCTGCTGCGACAGCTCTGATCCTGCGCTGGGGGGTTTTGTTCATTATCATCTGAGCAGAGCATTGCTAATAAAGGTGCCCTTCGTCCTGGGTGCACGCAGCAGGCAGTGTTCAGCCTCTTTAGGTAAGCTGTGTCAAAGGGAATGTGGGCAGCTCCTCTTTGCTGCCGCTGCATACTTGGTGTGGCTGGGAAAAGTTACCCCTGCTCTTGAGGGTGGTCACGGGGAGAAGCACCAGGTGGAGAGGAGACTGCGTTCATTTACCAGTTGTCTCCAAGGCTGATCTGGTTTGTGTAACAACTGCTTGCTTTTTATTATTATTAAAACCTGCCATTTGGAGTGGCATGGGTTTAAGAGACTTTGAGATCTAGGAAGTGTAAATTGGATAAACATCAATGATGGGGAAGGCGAGAGATCTCTGTGCCTTCAGAACTAAGGAGTTTGGGGTTTTTTTTGGAAATAGTGCCAAATGATGAGCTTAAAGGCAAGCATGGTGGCTGGAGACTGAAGTCAGTCAGCAGAATGGCTTGAGACTTAACATGAAGAACAACTGCTTATGCTGACGCAAATGAAAGGTCTTAATGTTTGTTTGCTCTCCTCATCCTCCTTATTTTCTGCTAGACAGAAATAGGAATATGAAGAATGATTTACATAAGAGACAGGTACTGTGTTTATATGACTGTCGTTTTGTAGGTCATGGTCCTTTCTTCGTCTTTCTTGCCACAGTGGGTCAAGAAGCAGCATAAGGGCTTTCGCTCACGTGTGTAAGCATTTAACATGATCACTTTTTGTGCCTCCTGAACACTAAAAGGGTATGGAGTGTGGCAGGCCAGATTGTACCCTGCTTTGAAGGTTTGGAAAATGCAGAAGGAATGTATCAGCATTACTAAATCTGATAATAGAATTACTGTCGGATAATTCCAGCCAGCATTGCCTGTTTCTGGATAATTTAGCAGAAAGTGGGGCTGGTTTGCTGATCTCATTTCTGTGCTGTAAGAAGAGATGTGCTGTATCTGTAAGCTGTGATGCATTTCTAGCTCCAGGGAGGGCACAGGAGGGTGTTATGAGCCAGGAAATCTATTTTTGCACTTAAAAAACCAAAAATTACCAAAGGAGATCCATGCAGTACATTTCAGAAAGAAATTCTGCAGCTCTTTGTTCTTACAAAGTTCACAGGTGGATATTTTTGTGTGTGTGTGTGTTTTAACCAGCTCAGTAATACCACCTTTATTCAGATTATTTGTGTACCAGTCTGAGCTGTGTTCTCTGTAGTAACACAATCAGAACCCCTTCGCCAGCTGTCCAGGAAAGCACAACTTGTCACCACAGATTTCTCAGTATGGGACATAGATGCTGTCGCTACCAAATCCACAGCCATTTGGGACCAGTTCCACTTGAACTCTGAATAAGATTTAAACAACTCTGAATTTCTTGATCATTGACTTGATTTATCAGCGATAGATCAGTTTATCAGAAATGCAAAAACCAGATTCTTAAACACTGTTTTCCTCCTGGTAACTCATGCAGAAATGGAGGCAGCAGTAGTTCTAGCTTGTAAGGGGTTGCAGTGTGTTTGTAAGGATGAGGTTTTTTTTGGTTTCCACTTGTCTAGTTACCTAATACAATTTTTATGAACTAGAGGTACAAATGAGAATGCCTGCACTGGAACAGGATTGCTGAGTGTTACCAAACCAAGCACTGCAGTATCATCACCCTGCTCCCACAAATGTGTGTGCTGGATAAATACCATCGGGGTCCTGTTTAACAGTTTCCTGTTTAAGCTTCCTACTCCCCACTACATTAGAGGCAGAATCCTTAATTTTTAAATAGTACTGAAAACTATGATTCTTTTGTATAATTACCTGGCCCCAAATGTTTTAGCTTGAGGAGGACTGGATGGCTGGTGGTCAGATTGTGAGATTTTGACATATCAAGTAAACCTCAGGGTTCTGCTTTTTTTTTCTTTTTCTCTCCAGATAATGAGATGAGATATATAAGGAAGTCGGTGCAACAAGCTAAGAAGCAGAATCTTGTTGATTGTAAGGTTATGGATGGGATGGCAGGAACCGGTGCTCTTGCAGGCTAAAGCTGAAGCTGCAGGTGACCAGGCTTGTGCTTGGCCGGTGCAGGGTGGCTTTGTTCCTCCCAAAGGGAGCTGCCTCTTCTTGTACTGTCTTAAACTGGGTGAAATAGCAGGGGGAGAAGCAACTGGGCAAATCAGGTTAAGAATCAGAAGAAAAGGTAAAAGAAATTGATGGAAATGTTACCAGAGTGGAAGGAGGTCAGCGATTTTGTAGTGGGAATCAAACGCTGTGTGAAACACTGCTGTTCCTGCTCTTTCCTTCCTGGAAGATCTAATCTTGCTCTGTCGTCTTATTTAATAAGCTTTCAGACATGCATTTCAGGTGTGAAGCAGTAATGGGTCTGCCCCAGGTGCTGCAGAGTCTGCAGTACCAGAATGGAGAGAAATGGCGGGTGTGCAGGAGCTCGTCAACATGGCCACGCTCGCACGTGGGGTCTCTGTGCTGGGAACGCTGTTCTCCATCCGCGTTTGAAGAGGTTTGTTGCCAGGAGCAACTTGTCTGCATTACTCGGTGACAGGGTAATTGCTCTGCCTGTCTCGACATCTGAGCTTCTGTGAAGGCTCTTCCAGGCTCCAATTGTAGCTGTTGCCGTAGTCACTGAGATGCAGAGCTGGATATTTCCAATATACAACACGAGTGTAGGCTACAAGCCCTCAAGCTAGCCAACAGAAGGTAATCCTAGGGCAGCTGTGCATCAAATATCTACAGATCACACCAGATCCAGCACTGATGGTTCCCCTTGCAGTTCTTCTTTTGAGTACCACTTTTCCATGGAAAAGGTAGAGGGAAGCACAGAAGTTGCGGTGCTGTTGTTCTCCTTCCCTGATTCTCTGCTGTGTTTCCAGTGCATGTGGTTTTAATTGCATGAGAGGAGGCTGGGGCAGAGAAGTGATAATGTTTCTGTTCTATTGTACGCTTTTAAATTCCTGCTACAACATTAGGTCAGTCAATGCTCAAGCCCCCAGTGCTACTGGCGTTTAGTATTTCCATTTGTAAATGAGGAAGCAAGTCTCAGTTTTTGTTACTGGTCTCCCAGTGAATCAGGAACACACTTGATGAGCACGGTATCCAGGGGTGAGGGTTATTTCCTGGTCTCTGGGAGGACAGCTGCTCCATTGGATTATGGATGCTGGTATCTTCCTCTCTCACCTGTCTTGGAGGCTACTAGCCTGGGCTTTTGAACATCTGAGATCTTTCCCTTCTTGAGGGCAGAGGGAAATAACCCACGTGTACTGGTGTTGCTGCTGGTCCTACAGCTTGCTATCGACAGTAATGGGACGAGAACAATTGGACCCTGTCTGGTGGAGCGTGTCCCCGTGTTCTCACCGTGGTGTGCCACCAGGCAGACGGCGTGTTGGCTCTGCACAGGGCAGCGTGGAGGGAGTCAGCCTGGGGAGCAGGGATGTGCCCAGCGTACACCGGCTGCTGGGGTCTGGGCTGGCTGCTGTTGTGATTGCCAGGACAGTTGTGAGACCCTCCAGGAACTCCTCCCCCAGGATTCAGTCACACAATAAATTAGTGGCTCTGGATTAATCCCCGGGAGACTGAGTGAGTATATAGCCCAGCTGCAAATGTGATAGTTTATGCTTGTGAAATGCTTTCTCTGCAGAACAAATACCACACAATGCAGGCAGTGGGGTGCAAGCATCTCATTTGTTTCTTTTTGCCAATTTATATCCAGCCTGATGAGACACTTCGTGACTGATGGTGTAGTTTGTTCTCTGATCCCCTTCAATCCTTGGTTTCATGGAGCATGCTGAAAAGAAAGCTGCTATACGGACCAGTGATGCCCTCTCATTTCATCTGACCTCTCCTGACCTGCGGTGGATTTGAATCTACAACTGACAGTGCTCAGTATCCCATTACTAATCTCCTGAGCCATCCAGTTGCCCCATAAATCTGTAAGTGATATGTTTAACAAAGTGGAGATTAACACAACGCTGCCACGACAGAATTAAGATGTAGTTACATCTTGAACCAGGGCTGGTTTATGTTGTGCTTCTCTTCTGTAGGTGGAGCTGAAAGTCAGCATCTTATTTGGGACTTCTGCTTCACCAAACTGGTTTGTTTCGTGTTTTGAAATATCAGCCTAGCATTTGTGCTTATTGTTGGAATATTATAAACACTGACGATAAGCAGAGATGCTGCTCCACTCATGATTTATTCCTGTGGCTCTCCACCCAGGAGGTGTCCTTGTCTGACTCCTCTTTCATTGCTGCTGTAGGGAGCTGCCCGAGGACAGGGTTTACTACATTAGTTTCTGGCTATGAGATTTTTATTTTTGTTAAAATAATGATGTCTAAATAACAAAGCTGGTAGTTTAAAAACAGTTTTGAAGTAGGTATCTTGTATTGAATTTTTACAAATAGTTAATACATAGTTCTCTCTTCATTCTCAATGGCTACTAAAATCATGGGACCTTTAGTTAGAGGAATGTTGGTCTTCTAGGATCACTGTACCTTTCTTTCTCTTTTCTTCTACAATTAAAATTTTTCTGTCTTTTCTTTTTAAACTGTTAGCTTGCATGGCTTTATATACAAAAGAAATTATCAAATTATCTTATCCTATTGATGTAAGGGAGTAGGGTAGGTTAGCTGAAATGCTGGAACCTGGTAAATCTAGAGAAATTTTGGATAATTTTGAGTCGGACTTGCCTTCAGATATCTTGGAGTGCTTTTTTTTCTAGAAGGGTTTGGAAGATGTCTGTTGAAGGTGGAAACTATGAAAAACAGGTTAGACGAGCACCCTGTGTGCCAATTGTGGCTTGGAATATTATATAGTAAATACCCTTGCAAGATTTCCGTTTACTTAACAACCCCTGTCAAGAGGATCTTTATCTGAGAAATGTGAGTGACAGCATTTAAAAGTTAATTTACCTCACCAAAGCACAGACAAGCTTAATTAAAATGAGTAGGTTGTGAAGGAGCGAGTCGGTTGCCCTCAAGTGAGAAGAGCTCCCATTTTCCAAGGTGCTGGTGGGTGCTCCCAGCCGGGCTGCAGCCTCCACCAGTGCCGGAGCTCCTGAGCCTTGGGTGCGCTGGGGTGCTGCTTCTCCAGGCCCTCACCCAGACTCCTCACACCTGGGAGGAAGTCTGCCAGCCTGCAGTTTGTCATCTGGGGGCTGGGAGAGTTTGCATGGCTTTTTTATTTTTGTAACTTGTGTTATGATGGCAGCATCCCATCTGACAGGCTGAGACGTGCCAACGAAGGGTTAGAGCTTTTGTGGGGTCTGTGGTGGCTGGGTGCATCGGCTCCATCTCATCCTCTGGACACTGGTGACTAGCTTGCACCAGTACAAGTCAATAATAATGGAGAGCTGTGACTGAGTATGAGTGTCAAAGGTATAAAAAAATGCTGCTCAAGGGTTTTATTTAATAGTTGGGTTTGTATTGGGAGATCTTTATATTTAAAATTCATTCAAGGTCATGCATTTCCAGGTCATGCATCTAGGTAGAAGAACAGGTTTAAATAATTTCTACGGTTTCTAAATTGCAGATCTATACCAAAATAAAATAGTGCTTGCTGAAAACAGCATGTGTTGCAAGGAGTTAAATCTTCTTTCTGCCTAGAGTGAAAGCTAAAAGTGGATCTCTGGCCACGAGCCAAATTCTGTCAGCTCCACAGAAATATTCATAAGGTAGATCAATAATTAAGCCCGCTATGCAAAAATAATGTTGTGTTCGACTCGAATCGCTCTGCAGTGCCTGTTCATACATGACTGCTTGTTTCAATTTATTTTCCAACTGAGTTTTAGGAGTATTACCAAGATTCAAGAATTTCTTTTGGAGAACTTGATTTGACTCTGTACTGTATTCAGGTTATTCTGAATAAATTTCCTTTTTCTTTTTTTTTTTTTATCCCAAGTGTTCTGAATTCTCATCCACTGGATGAATTGCTACCGCCCCAGTGTTTTTAAAGGACAAGCTGACAGAAAAAGGATAGGATGGCAGTATCATTTCCTTAGTCTGTACAACTGAATAAAGGGAAAACGTGATAACTAAATTTAACTGTTTTGCTAACATGCATTTATTTTCTCCTTCTGTCTTTGATCCTCATGTTTTCAATCCTCACTAGAGATAGATGGCTTCAGGAGAATGAGATCCTGTTTATTTCTTGTGCTTTATCAGCAAAACAGAAACAACCTTGTAGCTGCAGCATCTCTGTAACTTGTGAGGAAAAGAAGTCCTTCTGTCTAAGCTCTGTCTAGTTCCAGGGGAAATGTGCAGGGACAGCTGTTCACCCCACTTGCAAATGGAGCAAGGTTGATGCAGCGTTCAGTCAATGTGGCCTCTACATTTTCAAAGGGAGTAAAGGCTTTCATTCCTATAGGCTAGAGGGAAAAAATGGGTTTTATGCCACCTTCTGA
This sequence comes from Pterocles orientalis, assembly GCA_011057875.1. Taxonomy (NCBI): domain Eukaryota; kingdom Metazoa; phylum Chordata; class Aves; order Pterocliformes; family Pteroclidae; genus Pterocles; species Pterocles orientalis. The sequence continues at coordinate 363,316 of WKFP01015240.1, read as the reverse complement.
GGGAGAAACTCAGTGCTGCATGAGGGATGTGCTGCGACTGAAAAACTGAATTGCTGCTGGTAATAGTTTGCTTTCTGCTCTTTGAAAAATCCTGTCTTCCAGACCTGCAATTATACATCTTTTATTTATAAAACCTCTCCTACAAGAGCACTTATGGGAGTGAAAACTAGCTGGGAAATAATTTCCCATTAATTAAGCTCCTACACATCACATGATTCTAGTACCTGTATACTCATCCGTGTGTGTACTGGCAGTGGCATCTGGTATGGTACGTTAAACCCACAGATCATTCATTCCCGCTGTATCAATACAACTCTTTGACTTGAATAGAGAGCGAGAATAATAATGACGGAGTTTCAGCAGAGTCACGGTTTGCCAAATGATTCGTCTGATAAACTGAGCCATGTGGTTTGGCACCATTTATTTTCTGCAGGGACCAAAAGTTTTCCCAAGCTATCGGCTGATGATTGCACGACTGATGCACCCCTTTTACAGGGGTAAAGGGGATGCTTCTATTTGACCAGGTTGTGGAGAAAAGAGCATTCCTGCCTTCTGAGGGGACAGAGGACTAAGAGGGGTGAGAAAGGACCCTGTGTACATGATCTCTCTGCCCCTTTCAGCTGAGTGCCCTAACTATCGGCTGTTAGGAAAAGCCAAATCCGGCCCCTTTCCAGAGCTTTTTGCCCGGCGATGCAGCTGGCAGCACAGACGTGGACCTTGTGACCTGTGGTCCCACTTCAGTTGCTGGTGTTTAGACCCCCGTACACATGCATTCACACAGAATGAACTCCCACAGCCAGAGAGTTAGAGAGGAGTTCAGTAAGAAGAGAGGAGTGTGCTGGCCAGGTGTGGGGCACGACTGGGCAAGTACAGGGGCCAGCAGCCTGCTGACATGATGGGTGCCTCTGTCCCTTCATCCCATTTGTTCCTCCCCAAACCACCTGCATCTCTCCCTTTCCTTGCCTTTGCTTCCTCCCCTAGCTGTCCCCTAACTCTTGTGCAATCCTGATATATTCTTCCCCTGCATCGCCTCGTGTGTGCTGGACCCCTAAGCAGTCTGAAAGGTGATCCTGAGAGCCGTCTCGGTGGCTGGACCGTGGGGCAGATGCTCTCTAGGGACAGCCCTGTCAATGTGCCCCTCTCTGGAGCCTGCCATTTGTCCCCCACCTGCCTTTGTGCTTCTGTGCTCCTCGGGACATGTGGAGATGAGCCTTGGATGGACTGATGGATGTTTTTCTGTCTTTTAAAAATTAATGTGTGACCTCTTCTTGTGTCTCGTTCAAAACGATGTTCCCCTCAAGGATGTGCTGGCATGGTATTTTGCAGGGAAGTACGAATGAGCTTTGCCTCTGCCATCAGCAGAGCTTGGATGTTTGGGGTCAGAACTGCACTCGGCGGGCTCACAACTGCCAGTCACCATGTAACTTGCTCACAGCTTTTTTCTGTTCAAGCAGAAGAAACTCGCATCTGTCCTGGGAGAAATCTGGATGGTATCTCTAATTCTAGGCGGTGATTTCAGGCTACAATTCCTCATCAGACTCAAATGTTTCCTTGCAGCCCTCTAAAAGGAAAGAAACCCAGCATTTTGTATGTTCTCTTCATCCTTTCTGCTTTAACAATTCTGCATCTGAGCTGTTGGGAATTCTGTCCTAAGCCATCTCACCCTGCCCATGGTTTTTATAAGGCGCTTTGGGGATGGCCCTTGGACGGTGGATTCTGCCTCCAAGCTCAGATGCCTGAAAGCCAGGTGTGGTCTTGCTTAGCATCAGAACCTGCAGATACACTGGTGGAGTTGATCCTGAACATCTGTCTGGAGATCACAGGGAATTACTAATGAAATTGTATTAATGCTCCTAATTCTTAGCATGCAGCTCTAAGCATTGAGCACTTCTCATTTCCTGTCTATGTGGAGGGGTGGGATTTCTTTTTTAAACAGGAAATATATTTGGTTATTTTTAATTGAGTCTGTATTAGCTTCTAGTGATAGGACTGCTCGGTGCTGTTGCTTGTAAAATTATGCTCTTGGTGGCACATGCATTTATGGTTAAGATCCTTTTTTGTGCTTGTGCAATACTCAGATTTTTTTTTTTTAAATGCCAAGCCTGTAAACTCGTTAGGGAGCTCTACACGTAAAGCGAGTGAAATAATAATTGGCAATGCATACGAATAGCATTCTTTGTGCTATCGAAGGGCCAGAACAAAAATCTATCTTGCTGTCAATACAACTTCAGCAGGAATTGTGTGGGTGGATTGGAGCACTTATCCTAGCCATTATGCAGCAGTGGTGTAAGTTAATGGAACAGATTGTCAGGGGGACGGTAGGAAGTAATGGCATGGGAAGGAAGATGTGATTTATGTATGAGAGATAATACACTGCATATAATGAGAAAGTTTGAAAAATAATGTATGGAGGAGGCACACAGATAAAACTGTGAGCGTCACCTCAGAAAATAACACTTAATTTCTGGCTGCTTCTTACTTTCTTGGATAAGCTCTGATAAGGCTGAAATTTTCCTGATTTTGGTATTTAATTCAAGCTGAGTTACGTTTGAGAAAAAAATAAAGCAGTGATGTTATTTCTGAAGATGACAATAGGGGGAAAAGTACTGCTTGAGAAGGTGTGATGTGATGTTCGTGCTTGCTCACCATCCCTCTCTGTTTTGGAGCAAGACCTTAGGATCTGCCAGCATGTTGCCTTTGTAGGATGGAGATGGACTTTGTTACCTTTGAGGAAAGCCTACAAAAAAAATAAGAGCTTATAACAATAACACCCCCCCCCCAAAGCAAAACCAAAAGAAAAAAAGAAAACCCAAACCCTTATAATTTTTTCCAGAGAAAAATCTTCCATCTTAATAGTATCTTGGCAGCTGAATTGCCGCAACTTTCCTTCAGGCTGGGCGTGTTCTCCCTCTCTGGGGTGTTGGGTGAGCTCCCATGGGACATGTCCAGAGGGAGTCTGTGGGGTGCCTGGCTGGGATGTGGAAGGGATGAGGGACAGTCCAGTCGGAGAGGTGGTGACGGTGCCAGCCTGTCCCCAGGAGCCTGGAGCTGGGTGAAGGTGGTGGTGAGGAGCACTCCAAGGAGAGCTGGTGGGACGGAAGGGTCAGGAAGCTCAACAAGGTGAGTGGGGTGACACAGGAGCTGCCCAACATTTCTCTAACATCAGAGACCCAAGCAGGAACTGAAGAAAGAAAGTGGGAGGAGGATGAGGAGTCTAAGGAGCAGGGAGTGCAGCTGGTGGTATGGGTGGGGAGAAGAGGGCTGGGCAGGACTGGGGGGATTTAGGGCAGAGCAGAAGCAGTGGCAGAGCAAAAGTTATAAACTCTCAAACTGAGGATAGACAGAGGGTCTGTGCCAGCTCATCACGCTCTCCTTTGCAGAAAGGAGCATGAACCTTGGGTTGTCTTTGTCCAGAATCAATGCGGAGATGAAGCACAAAAAAACCTCCCCAAAACCTCAAAGTGCTGCTTGGATAATGGAGTGCTCTCATTTTGTGCGGATGGTGACAGATCCTTCATACTCCTTTATTTTCTTCAGATATCAGTGATGGGTGTTCCAGTCTTTTAGATTCACAGAGCAAAAATCCCAAGGAGTGAATTCAACCTATGTAGTGCGTTTGTGAATTGCTTCTTTGCTCTTATAGCGTTTCAGTTTGGCAGGTCAGTAACAGTTGCAGCCAGTGCCTCTTTGAGCTGCGTGCAGCACAGTTTTGATGGGATTGTTTTTTGGGGCTCTCTGACATTATAGTTGTTGAGAGCTGAGAGGCACACAACGTGCATTGTCCGTGGAAAGGTGTGGAGAGACAGATTTGGGGTAGGTGCTGGCTGGGTGCTCCCAGCAGTCCCACCACTCTCCCGGGGACTGGGGCTGCTGTGGGTGAGAACTGGGATCTGGGGCTGCTTTGGTGATGTCGGTCTGAGTCTCCTCTTTGGGCTTGTGTCTCACCAAGTGGGGTGCTTGGGTGGCCCAGTGTTCAGCCCATGCCAGCACAAGACCATGAATTATTTACGAAATGACTTACAAATTGCCGCCTTATCTTTGAAATCCGAAATTCTGGGATGCAACATGAAGAATACACATTTATAGGCAAACATCTCTCTGTCTTATTTTCCCCTGTGACTTTTAAGTGCCTTAGTTGAAGGAGCTGGTGAGTGTAAGCTTATGATCTGCTTGAAGTAAAATCAAAGT